>SKCR01034672.1:47500-61936 GCA_019454045.1 Zanthoxylum bungeanum
TAAGATTATACATACTTTATAAATTATTTAGAGCCATTTTATTATAGAGTATGGTTGTTATGTCATGCGTTACATGTTAGAAATTATAGAAAGTCAGAGTTTATTTTGTTGATATTTTAGGTCTCATGTCATATATTGATTTTGATGATAACAAACCACCTATTAAGAGTATTTTGGTAAAAACACCTAAATGAATGATCATAGAATGCAAGTATAAAAAATGAGCTCAAGATCAAAGGATCTCAACAAGATTAAGATTAAAGAAGAGTATCATATGTTTATTTCTTATTAATCTTGCATTGCTTGTGTAGTAAAATTATGCATAATAAGTATCTAAGAGTTCAAATCATTTTTATAATAAAAATAGTAAGTGAACTCTGATTAAGCTGATTTGTGATTCATTGGAAAGGTATTTCAAAATAAACAACTTTCGTGTTCAATACGTTTTGAAATTTTTACCAGAAGAGTCTCAATTTTGGGAATTTCTGAAACACTCCATGAATAAGGGCCAAAATACAATTTCGTGGGGGGCAAGATGCAATTTTCAAAAATATTTCTATATATACCCATAATTTTCCTTAATTTCAAAAAATGCAAAAGAACTCAGATCATCTCACTCGACACCACAATTCGACGTTAGTCGTGATGATGGGCCTTCGGCCAACACGACGGCCCAGAAGGGTGCGATGGCCACCCTCCGTCTTCTGGTGGCCGGCGGCGGCCCTAAGGACACTGGAAACAACAGTGAGAGAGAGAAAACCTACGCACATCAAGACTTTGATCTCGGCTCATCGTTTTGATCCACGTGTCGAGCTACCCGTCAAATCAAAGCCTTCAGAGAGTACTACAGGGATGTCACGCTGAATGAACCATGGCTTCATACAAATTGAGAGAGAAATATTCAGATGAATAGTGAATCAATTGCTCGGGTGCTCCGATTTGAATTTTTTCAATTCCTACATGTTCTTGGGGGCGTAGGGAGTTTGACGGCTCCCTCGAAATTTTGATAAGACATCTCCATAAAAGTTTGACTTTTCAAGTTTATCGTATTATATTCAGATGCTCCTCTTAGTTTCATAGAGTAATTTATTAGTGTGTATTGAATTGATTGTACTAGAATATGTTGAATATGAGCTATTTGTAAAATTCGAGAGTAATCGGAGCGAATTAGATTGATCCGATAAGTAAAACGAGCTTCCGGTAAAATAAGGTTTCGCGTGTATATGTACTTTGATGAGTTGAATGATAAATATGAGTCAATTATACTGATATAATGATGTTTAGGTGGTTCTGAATAGTTTAGGAGGGTTCAAGATCATTCCGTAGTATTATCGAAAATTTTTACGAATTTTTTTCGAAAATACATAATTCGTGAATTTAAGTTATCTGATGGTCCTAGTATGATATGTTATGATGTATTAAATGTATTTGACTCATTTTTTTTATGGAACAAGATAGATCCAAAGGTTTCAGATCTGTTTGTAACGTTTTCGAACTTTTCAAAGGATTTTCGAGTTTTGGGTCGGAAAATGATTCTAATATTTTTCATTTGTAGTATAAGATATTTTTAGAGTAATGGAACTGGAATTGTTTGAATCAAACTTGATTTGGGTGTTCCAAGAAGATTTGGAAGTCTGCATAGGTTAGTGGAGAATTCTGTATATCACCGGGTCTAATTATCTCCGCCACTTGTTTCGAAAAATTTGACTAAGATTATGAGCGTTCGCAAGACCAGGTAAGTATTCCATGAGGTAAATACTTGATGTATGATTAGTTGTTTGCATGATTATTTCATAGCGGATATATGTGTGTATATGTATATGTATCTACATAGAAATATGCATAAAAGCTACTAGAAACATTCAAATATTAAGTGGTAAATTTGAAATTAGCGAATTTTTATTGGAATTTCTTATCGAGATTTCGAGGGCATATACGGACTCCAAACGATCCCACAAACGCGCTGGAATCAATGGAATTCCGATCGGAGCTACTGTTCATTTGTGAGTTACTACTCATCGTCGTTTTCTCTCTCAATTCACGTGTAACCGTAATGAAATGGAAAAACTGTCACAGCTATCTTGTAGTACTTCGAGAGCTTTGATTTGGAGGGTGGCTCGGGCCGTAAAATGAAGCAACGAGCTGGGATAGGAAAACCCACTCTCGCGCGCATAACCTCTCTTTTTTCGCCGTAGGCAGTGATCTGTTGCTTCCGCCAACCACCACAAGATGGAGGGGTGGTTGGCGCACCCATCTGGACCATCCGCTGGTCGGCGATTACTGGTAGGCCGTCGTCGTGACCAGGGGTTCTCAAAGTCAGTTTTTGGGACAAGAGGTCGGGTCGAAGAACTAAGAGAATTATGTTATTTTCACAATTACCAAAAACTCCAAGGTATTTATAGAAATTTGTTTGAAATTTATGCTTTGACTATGTTAAATTATAGTCAGGCCCCTATCTTGTTGCTTTCTCGAAAATTTATATTTTGAAGCCTTTCTGATGTAAATTTTGAAAATTGAGCAACATGAAAGTTGTTTGCCTCGAAAAAATGAGTCCAATGGTTCAGAGTCTAGTTAAATCGGAGTTTGTTTTCTATTTTTATAGCCAAAATAACAAACTTTTTTCGTGTATAATAATATAAACAGGAATCACATAACCAGTTCTCGAAACCACGCATTTTCCAACACGAAGAAGCTTCACTTTAAAATATTTTGACCTATTTTTAACACATAATCTCTTATTTTTGAATACCATCCAGTTTCAAATCCTTAACTTTAATTCGGAAAACTTCTAGCACTGTTTCGAAATATCTTGGTATATTACATCAGAACACTAATTCTTATGTATATGCGATCAACCCTAGGTGATCGATTTTGGCCAAAATCTTAAGAATCCTGACTTATAAACATGGATACCCAAACCCCTCATGGTACACATATAGGCCGACAGATCTTATCTTGATACGCACTGATTATCGGGTGCATTGGTACACATCCAACAAACATCTAGCGGTCAGACCATGAAAGGTCTCCAAAATACATGGCATCAAATTTTGGAGGATCACACACAAAATCAATGTTATCTTATAGTCAAATGATCACATATGTTACTCAATTCGAGGAGATTCCTATTCACGGTGGTGTGCACTACCAACTATTAGGAATCATCTGTTAGTCATCCAATATTCACTTCAACGAATACCCACATGTTTATATGAGCATCCCTTACTCATGGTCCATTGGGTTAGACCATTGGAACTCTAATTCTAATATACGACATGTGCTGGTCTTTTAGGTTATAGGGATTAAACTATATTCCAAAACCAATGACTATGAATATATACTTAAGAATAGTTTATAATAGTAATATTATCCCATTTTCCTACCACACCTAGTGTCCAGTATTACTATGTGACTATTCTAAATTCGGTGTCATTCTCAACATATATTATATATCTATATATCTTAAACCAATATGCACTAATAGATAATGACACAATAATTACCACTATCAAAATTGAAATTAAAATATGATTATCTTATTAATATATAATAATATATAATGTACAACATATTATTCGAATTGAAGCTCAAAGCACCGACTCCAATAATATGTATATACATGTTAAATTGGAGGTATGTTATTGATGTATAGATAAATGGCATAAAGTGATCGTTTTATAATTTGAGCTTATTTGCAATAGATGAGGGAGTTGATGTGCAATATGTGATATGTTTGACGTGACTGGATACTTTTGTTTCTGTCACATATGATAAGTTGTTTTATATTTTGATATTTTGATTTTATGATTTTAAAGGTGTTTTGACAAATGGATTTTGATAACTCATTTTTTGACTGTATATGATGATGATATATTTTCATCTCGGTACTTGAATTATGTTCTTATGTTTTATGATGTTTCTGCCGATGCACTTGTCATGGGGTTCTGACCTTCAGAAAATGGTTGTTTTTCATTCATTGCCCAGTCAATGTGTGTGACCTAGACATTGGATGCTTGATATGTTTATCCAGTTGAGTTGGTTTCTGGAAGTTTGATAAGAATTTACGATAATATTGGTTTTGGAGTTTTTTCTGTTTACTGAGAATAGTTTTCCAATACATTTTGGATACTTTTATTTCATAGTTTCTCTGAAAATGTATTTTGAAAAATCTATTTTCAACAAGATTCGCTTACGAAAAAGTTATGTTTGAAACACATTTGATTTCGCTTCTGACATAATATGAACTTTTGATGAGATGTGATATGATATGTTTCTATCTCGGCACTTGATGCATTTTTTCGTGTTTTATGATCTTTTGTTATGTTTTCGTCGATGGGCTTGTGATATATTTTTGTCACGGAGCTTGATTACAATTTTAGTTTTAAAACCTCTGCGGCACTTGATATGGGATCATGACCTTTAGAAGATGGTTGGCCCACTGCCTTCTCTCGACATGAGCTTGTTTCATTCATTGTCCGATCAGTGTGCACGACTTGGACATTGGACGTTTGATTAGCTTTATGATGTTTTCATATACTTTTGCTTTTTTTTTTTTTTGAAAAGAGTTATTTTTAGAAAGAAAATAAGATTATATGGGTTACTTTATGTATTTATGGTTTGAATGGTGATTGATTGCACATGACTTGTGTTTGTAATGTTTGTATGTGAACAATTTGGTTGATGAGTTAGTACTTATGTTTATTTATGACTTAGACATGTATTCTTTGCTTATTTTGAATTTTAATATCGTCATGTGATGGCTTTGATCTTTGAAAGTTATGTACGTCTTTGTTGTTGACTATCCTATGTTCTAAATGTTTGAAATGAGATTAAGATCTTAGATTTGTACAAGGTATATATTTCTAAAAGGTTTGTATATGAAAGGTATATTTCTCAAAGGTTTAGATGTGAAAATTATGAAAGCTCTTATATTCGAAATGTTTTCTGTATATTTATAAGTACAGTAAGCTTTTGAAAGTCATATGTGTGCGACTGTTTAGTAAAGGATTTGAAATTATGTATAAGTCATGTTTCTAAATTCGTATATATAATTGTATATAACTTGGATATAAATAGTTCCAAATATTATGTATAAGAGTTAGTACATAAGTTATTACTAAATGAAATGTTATATATTATCCGATTTGATGATATTTCAAATATTCTTTACTGATATAAGATAAAAGAGTTTAGTTCAGAAATCATTTATAGTCATTGTTATAGTTTTGTTTAAAGTTTGAGTTTTTGGATTAAGTATGACTTATGAGCTTAGTTCTTAGATCAATATATGTAAGTACTTTCAGAAGACTTGATATTTAAGAGTGTAAATAAATGTACGAAGTTTGAAATATTTTTAATGTAAGTTTAAGTGTAGTGTTTCTATTAAGTTCTAAATTTATTTATGCGGATCGTTTTCCAATGACTACTACAGATTTAGGTTTCCATGGATTTTAGTTCAATATGATAAAGAGATGTCTGAAAAATTACATACATATGATATATGATTATAAATAATATTTTCAAAATGTATTCTTGTCTTTTATGGTTGAGCATGGTTACTTGTTGAGTTTTATAGCTCACACCACAACCGTTTGTTATTTTTACAAATTGACAACCTGAACGATCAGCCATTCAAGTTTTGGAAAGCCATGCTCGAGACTTCAGATCACCCAAGCTGTAACCAGCCCATCTAGAGTCATGGGGACATGTTAAAGAAGTCTAGAAGTTTTGTTAGTTATGTTTTGAATCATGCAATGCACGTTATTACATGTATGTAAATAAAAATTTTGATGTGTAAGTATAACTATTGGCATGGAGCCTATGGGTATTGATATTGAGATTTGATCTGTCATGGATTTGGGCTGGAGGTTCTTTTTGCAGGTCTGTTATTTGATACAGGTCGTTTTGGTGCTGGACTACGTTACAAGTTGTCCAAAATTTACGGTGTGTCATGTCCATTTTTTGTTTGGATTGAGGCTTATGAAGATGAGTTATTCATGTCTCATGTTGGTAACGTTATGTCTCTGGCAGGATGTTATAATTTATTTTGGAAATGTTGGAAACTCTAGGCTCTTATAAAAAGTGCACCCCATGTATTCAAACCTAGGACTTGAAACCAAATCCTACGCCCTTATAGCACCAAGTCACACCCCTTGGGGATGTTCAAGTCATTTTTTTATGTATATGACTTACAAAATTGTATGTTTTCATTAAGATTTAAATTTTTGTATTTGAACTTAAATGGCTTATCTTTTCAAGCTTTTCAAACTTCAAATAAACGTTTTATATTCATGAAAAAGTCTTTGTTTGATTTCAAAACTTTTGTATTTAAGTTGATATTTCTTTTGGTTTTGAAATGAGAACTAAATTAAACACAAGGTTTTCAGAATTTTGGAAAGTTTGGTCAACCTAAGAGTCATCCAAAAATTCGATCGTGGAAAACAAAAAGTTATAAATTCTAAAATCCTTGGCAATTTGTCCACTTATTATTTCAGTCGGTCAACCGATTAGGTTATTTCGATCGATAGAAGAAGCAAAGTTCAGTCAATCAAACTTGTTTTTTCGACCGTTATTCTTAAATGATCATATGATACGTTAGCACTTTGGTAGACGATCGAATTTGGATAGAGACAACTATAACGACTAGTTTTCAAGGCCAACTATAAATTGACTGTTTTATAATCATTTTTCTCTTGATCAGTAATTTTCAAATTATACATATATCATTCTTTGATCAATATTTGAGCTCCCACTTAAACTTGAGAGATTTACTCATTAGGGAACTTTATTCTCAATTTTTATGTGCTTAAACCTGTGGGTTATCTTTAATCTTGCAAAGAAGATTGCAAAAGATTTTATTTATATCTAGAAGTTGGATTAGGTCATTTTCGAGCACGAAAAGAAGAATTATGTGGGTTTCATTCGCACCTAGGAAGTCAAGTGATTAGTGAATCATCAAATTAGTAACTTTGAGGTGTAGACATAGGCAGGGTTGCCAAACCACATAAAAATCACATTTTTTTATAATATCCCTAACCATTATCTCCATACTTTTATTTGTTGCATATTTTGATATATTGGTTATAAACTTAAGTTGAATGATATTTGAGATAACAAAATTGAATTGCATAAATTGTCGTGGCCATTGAATATCATATAATTAAGATTATTCATATGGGAAGATTAGAATAAAAATATTTCTTCAAACTATGGATTATGATATATGAGAGTTAGTGAATGAATTTTTTTTTGTGCCACTGTGGATTATGATGATGGAGACGAAATTCCAAAACTCTATAGTGAGTGGAGTTATGAGGAAAAGAAATTAAACACTTTGAATGTCAAGTGAATGAATCAAACATAGGAAGATGTAAACATGCAAGCCAAGCAAAGTACAAAACGTGTGTGTGCATACAGCTCATCCATTCAATGCATGAAAACAGCAAACCAAGAGTGTTGCAAGCTGGAGACGTGTTGCTAAACCGTGTGACACTGTTTACATGGTTTTGGCACTATAAATTAGAGCCCCCAGATCATTCATAATCACCCCAAAGTGTGAGTAGTAAGCTCCAAGTAAAGAGCTTGAGAGTGTTGTGTGTGAGGTTTTGTGTTTTTCTTTTTTGTAAACTTGTAAATCTATTCTTGGTAGTAATAGATCAATTCGGTTTTTCCTCAAAAACACTCTAAAGTGATCAGAGAGTCACAACAAGTGTTATCAGAGCTTTGGTTCTTCTTTGGGATCGAAAAACCGAAGAACGGAGCTCGGATCAGAAAATTTGGGTTCCGGCAAAGTTGTCAAAAATCAACTTTGAGCATACCATCAGCTAGTTCATGTCGAGACGAGCACGATGGTATTTTCCGGCGATCAAACGGACGTCAGGGTGAGCCGCACGCGCCGACTAGAGGCTGCTTCACGCGCTCCTACACGTGCCACACGCGGTCCAGAGGTAGAAGACGATCCACGTGGCAGCCACATCAACGCCACGTCAGCCCCATTTAGCACACGTCAGTGCACAGTCAGCGCTGAGTCATCCGCCACGTCATCGCACAGTCAGTGCCATGTCATCCGCCACGTCAGCAAGGAGTCTGCCACGTTAACGCCACGTGTCCGCCATGTCAGCGCCACATCAGCAACCGGTCCCATACTGCCACGTCAGCACAGCCACATCAACTGCCACGTCAGTAGCCTGGTAAATTTCATTTAGCCCCCTGAAGTTTTGCAATTTACAGTTTTGCCCCATAACTTTTAGGAATTTACAAATCAGCCCATGTGTCGGATTTAGACCAACGAAGTGTCTATTCCACCATTTTTTACCATTCCGGACGCAAAGGTGACCTCCGATTTGTGAAATTCAATCTCGATTTTTTTTACATATTTTCATTTTAAACTTTAAAACTTAAAATGGAAATGGAAGATTCTCATTCTGGTGCAATGATTAAACTGGCTGCAACTAATTACTCTCTCTAGAGACCTCGGATGATAGATTTTTTACATTGCAAAGATCTGTTTGATGTCATCGAGCTGAAGAGAGTGAAACCAAAGTCTGTTAAGGAGTATGACTGGAGTAAACTCAATAATAGAACTTTGGGTCAGATTAGGCAGTGGATCGGTCACAGTGTCTTCCACCACGTAGCACATGATTCAGATGCTTACGGGATGTGGATAAAACTGGAAGACATGTTTCAAGCCAAGACAGCTCGGAATAAAGCCCTGTTAATGAGGAGTTTGGTGAACCTGAAGCTACGGAGTATAACTTCCATTGCAGAACACACCAACGAGTTACAAAGCATGGTGAACCAGTTGTCTGCAGTAGACATGCAGCTAGGAGATGAAGTACAAGTCCTCTTACTACTCAGTTCCCTTCCTTATAGCTGAGAGACATTGGTGGTTACTCTCTGCAATTCCGCTCCATGAGGTAAAGTTACTATGCCTATGGTAAAAGATATCCTGTCGAATGAGGAGTCCAAGAGAAAAGATGTTGGCTCAGAACAGACAGAAGCCTTCGTCACAGAGACTCAAGGAAGACATAAAGGAAGAGACAGAGAGAGAGCCATAAGCACAACCAGGGGTAGATCCTCAGATGGAAGGAAGCCTGCCTATAAGTGCTACCATTGTGGCATTGTAGGCCACCTAAAGAAAAATTGTCGAAAACTGCAACGAGAGTAGGGACAAGGCAATCACCAACCGAAGAATGACGAAAGAGAGACATTGGTCGTTGTCCAAGCAGATGTAGCAATATGCTCCATGCAGGAAGAGACATGCCTTCACAACGCAACCCAAGATATTGAGTGGGTGGTAGATACTGCAGCATCCTACCACGTCACTGCTCACAGAGATTTCTTCACAACCTACAAAGTGGGAGACTTTAGATCAGTGAAGATGGGAAATATCAGTTCCTATGTGATAGTAGGAATGGGTGATATTCAGTTGCAGACAAATGTCGGGTGTACATTGACCTTGAAGGATGTCCTGCATGTTCCAGAACTTTGGCTGAATGTACTCTCGGGGAAAGCTCTTGACAAACAGAGCTATGACAATCACTTCAGAAATGGCACATGGAGAATGACAAAAGGTGTCATGGTTGTCGCCCGAGGACATGCTTGCGGCACACTATACAAGACTCATGTGAAGATTTATGCAGACAGCCTCAATGTAGCTGAAAAATAGGCTTCTCAAAATCTGTGGAACCAGAGACTCAAACACATGAATGGGAGAGGGTTGTCTACCCTGAACAAGAAGGAGCTTACCAAGGATGCTGCACGATCCTTGCAACCACTATCTGATTGGTAAGCAACGCAGAGTCTCATTTGATTTCTCTTCAGAGAGAAGATCAGAGTTTCTCAGTCTGGTGCATTCTGATGTTTGTGGTCCCATGGAGGTTATTTCATTGGGCGGTAACAAGTATTTTCTGACTTTCATCGATGATGCTTCTCGGAAAATCTGGGTGTATTTCCTCAAGATGAAGGATCAGGTCCTAGATCAGTTCAAGCTGTTCCACGCCATGGTAGAACATGAAACATGGAAGAAGCTAAAGTAACTTCGCACAGACGATGAAGGCGAGTATAATTCCAGAGGGTTCGAAGCCTACTACATGAGACACGGCATTCGATATGAGAGAACTGTTCTACATACACCACAACATAATGGTGTCGCTACGAGAATGAACTGCACCATTATGGAGAAAGTCAGAGGAATGATCAGTATGGCTAAGCTGCCAAAGCCATTCTGGGGAGAAGCTGTTCATGCTGTCTGTTACCTGATCAACAGATCACCATCTTTACCATTGAACATGTTGGTGTTTGTTAAGGTCCCAAGATCATAAACAAGCATGAAATAAGTGCGAATACAAATCAACGAAGTTGCGGAATACTCACATCGATCGGTTGAGCGACGCGGGAGGCAACAAAAATTCATTTTCTGCCTTGTTGCAGCTCACGGCAGTGGGCAGTCCCATGCTCCTCCATTTTCTGTTTTGGATCATCTATGAAAGCTCCAAGCTTCGTCAAATGATTCCCGACTCATTGGTGGACTTCCCTATCACCTTCGCATGACTTCGTAGTGTGCTAGTACTCTCGATTTTGTCACAAAATCGTGACTATAAGCTTCTCTTTTCCTCTTGGATCACGGCAGTTCACTGCCAAACCAGTGAAGAAATTTCCCTCTTAGGCGAGAGAGAGAGAGAGATGAGAGAAAGAGAGTGTTGTATGTTTTTGGCTTCAAATTTGTGTATCTAATACCCAAATGTGAATTTCAAATCCATTTGGAATGAATTTGGCTTTCAAAAAGTCAAGCCTTAATGGCACCAACCACTCACATCACTTCATCAATCCATCAATCAATGAATAGTGACTGGCGTTAATCACTCAAAGTGAAAGACATCCATCACTTGATTGACGAATGATGTGACGCTAGTTGCGACTAGCGATTTGACACTTGATTTGACTTGCGTGCCGCACTCAAATTCGAAATACGAATGCGCTCGCAAATAATCCCGGGCTCGGGTTCGCTAATTCTAAATAAATGAATTTTCTATTGCGACGTAATTAAATGATTACGCCTAGCGAAATCACTATTCACGTCGCTAACGAATTAGTTCTAAATTAATTCGTTCGCCCGAATTAAAATCTAATTTTAATTCCTCGTCGAAATCCAATTTCGTTTAATATATCAAATATATTAATTAATCGATTAATTCCAAATTAATCGTTATCTCTCTTTAATGATATTTTATCCCAGATAAAATATCTCCGCAATTAATCCCAGATTAATTTTCTCTCTCTTCTAATTAATCCCAGATTAATTTAGAGTGCGAGTCATACGTCATCGGTGAATCTTCGGGAAGCGACCCATGAGATCCCCGGATATGTTGGCAGTAAAATCGGTCGTCGGACTATCCAAACACGTAAGTACCAAGTACTACGTTTTACCGATTTACAAGACAAGGTTGGCTTCTAGCAAAGCGCCATTCCTACCCAATTCTCCAGAAATATCCTTACAAGAATAAAGGATCTATATCAGGCGTAGTATACGTAATATTATGTATGTCGATCCAGTATCGAATGATCACGTACTAGGCCTGGGGCTGGAATTGTGTCTGTCTCGTACGAAGCACATGTCGGATGTCTGGTAACTAGTCTCTATAATCGGATAAACCTGACCTTGTCATTTTATACCAATGACTGCAGTACTTAAGATTACTAGTATCGTATCCTACGTGACCATCATCTCCACTATGACTGGAGTGATACTTCCGTCTTGACATCACACCCAACACACTACGACTCTCAATATACCCAGTATAGGCGTACATAGAACCTGTTAAAGCCCTGGACGACCGTAATCAAAGTATATTGATTATCGCAAGTATTAGCGGTGCAAGTCTCAGGTTAAGACCAAATACACGTACCCTGATTTCGGACTTCCATAGACACATAGTCATACTACCAATGGAATTCCGAGGGGGTCTATCCAGAGCGAAGCTGTTTCTCGTACCATCGGTAAAACATAACCTCCTATTACACTTGCATGAGTATCCTATACCCAAATATATGAGAACTATGCTGTTATACCCTCACAACACGCACAAGTGTAATACTAGTCTTTTACGTATTTATCGATGTCCAATCTCGATAATACTCTGACTAGGGATATTTAATGATTTATCCTTCATGGACTGATACTGTCTCATATCATTCTCAGTCCAGGAACAAATCAAGGGACCTCCTATCATTTATATATCTATGTGATCTAATCACAAACGATAAGAGTGCAATCTCCTTTGCCACATAGTTAATTTGTACAACAACACCATGATCTGTACAAATAGTGACAATATGGGTCTTAATTGTCCAACAATCTCCTACTTGGCCTATAGCCAGTCACTCGAGTGTCTTACACCCGAACTATGTACGGTTGGCTCAAACTGCTGAGGAAAGGCTTTCGTCAGCGGATTTGCATGACTATCATCTGATGTGATTTATTCGATCATCACATCGCCACGATGTATGATCCGAACGAAACAGATGAATATCGAAGTATGTATCAGGATCGTTGATGAGACCATTAATTCTTTAGCCTGTGCTGACGCCTAGCTCAGTTGCTAATAGAATTATATCTAATCTAATTAGATTTGTTATCGACCCAAATGGCTTCTATTGCCACCTCAGCTGCAGCAATTAACCCACATTTGTTGTTTATTCGATAACAGTATCTTGCTTGGAAGATTTCCAGCTCACTGTTTCGTTATTCAAACTGTGTAGTACCGTTTGCGACTTATAGTCGTTTAATCGGTTTAGGAAACTTACTAGAGTGATCCCAGTCACTTCAAGTTCTCATTCTCCATAGATTAAGACAACATCCTTAGTTCTCTAAGATACTAAGTATGTTCTTAACTTCAATCCAGTGACTATCACTCGGATTGGCCTGTTTGTGAATCCATATGCTCAAAGCGTATGAGACACCAGGTCGCGTACATTTTTCAATGTATGATTTCTCGGAGAGTTTTATCGAAAGCCAAGCTTTCACCGTTTTTTTATGGGAATATCATTTCCAAGAAATGACATATATTATCATTATTTATAGGACAGTCACTGTCAGTGCGCTCCTACTAACCTCCTTATATACACAAGAATCATTTCATTTTGAATTAAATCATAAACCATTATGATCACATCAAAATGAAAATTCCAAGAACCTAATGCTTGCTTCAATCCAAACATGGATCGAATAACCTGCAAACCTTGTTTGCTAGTTTGGATACGACAAAACCGCCAGGATGTTATAAACATCCTCCAAAAGGTTTCCTTTTCAGGAAAGCGATTTTCTCGTTAAGCTAACATATTTCATAAATGAAACATGCCACAGTAGCAAGCATTATCCAAATAGATTTACCGTGGCAACTAGTAAAAGGTTGGATCGTAATCAACACAATGTTGGTAACGACATATTTTCGCTAAAAGCCTAGCTTCGTACGTTGGTATGTTGCCTTCCATGTATGTCTTCCTTGAAGACTTATACAGTACCAATAGGCACAATGCCTTGCGGTACATCAACTAGTATCCAAACTTGTTGATATACATGGAATCCATTTCAGACTCATGACACTTTTTCATAATAGGGAGTCGATACCTTGTATCAGTTCCTTATACGTAGTCAGTTGGTATACCTGAATAAGATAGATATCTTTATGAGGTGAGATCAGAAACCCATACCCCAGGTTGTTTTCTGACTCTCTCTGACCTACGCGGTTCTTGTGTATTCGAAGATTATTGGTAATAGTTTCATCCTTGATTAAATATTTATATTCCATTAAGATTCGGTGTCAGGAATAGTATTACTCCGATTTTCATCGAGTTTCACTATCCTCCCACTTACCACTACATATCAGTATTCCTCTTAGGAAAACCGCATGGTGAGCAACAATTACATTGTTCTCTGGTGAGATGTATAAGTACTATACTTTGGTATCCCTAGGATAACCTACAATTGGCACTTATCCAATTTGGGTTTTAGTTTGGTATCATCCAATTATATGTCTAGCATCCCAAATTATCAGGAATGTGAAACCCGGTTTCTTTCCTGTTCATATCTAATATGAAATCTGTCAAACATATTTTATGGAACCTTATTCAAAATAAGTTCTTGCACTGTTAAAGCTTATCCGTTGAAGGAAATGGTAGCTCAGAGCGACTCACGATCAACCTTATCATGTCCAACAAAATTCGATTACTCAATTCGGACACACCGTCAAACTGACGTGTTCCGGGAGGAGTCCTCATTGAAAGAATACTAACTCTTTCAAGTATATTAGAAACATATTGCTTAAGTATTTTCCATTACGGTCTTACCGTGATGGTTTAATACTTTAGCCGATCTGTTTGTCTATTTCGTGTCGAAACTTTAAAAGTTTTTGATTGTGTTCTTCAAAAGAAACACAT
>SKCR01034673.1:0-62638 GCA_019454045.1 Zanthoxylum bungeanum
TTAGGGATGGCTTGAGAAATGAGTCTTTAGATGATCTATCTTCGACTCTTGAGACGCATCCCAGTGGATATGTTAATATAGCCATTCACAAATTACATACACAATTCCAAAAGGAAAGACAACTGTTAAGTCTCGGGAATCTGACTCAAAAAGACCTTGTTTGCCAATTTATAAGAAAATTGGATGGGAAGCTTGTCCCTGACGCATAGACGTCAATCAAACCGTTACTTTTCTTGTAAATATTATATCTCTTTGTGTCTTTTCTTAATAATTGTGATTTGTTTTGTTGTTTTCTTTTAATTTTTCTCCGACAGGATCCAGACCTTTTTTTTACTATCACGATATTAATTCGTTACTAATCGTCCTCTGGAAGATATTTGTGCTGTTATTACTCACCTTTTTCAGGTACTATAAATTCAGCCCGTCATTGCATTTTTGAAGGCATCCGGAGTTGAAAAAGAAATACATAAAAATGGAAGCCACTTCAAGAAGACGAGTTGAAAACATCTGCGTGTTTTGCGGTAGTAGTGTTGGTACTAAGCCACAATACATAGAAGCAGCACATGAATTGGGTCGAGTCTTAGCTGCAAGGAATATGCACTTAATATATGGCGGAGGCAATCTCGGACTTATGGGGATCGTTTCAAAGGCTGTACAGGAAGGAGGCAGTAATGTTTTAGGAATCATTCCAAAACCCTTGGCAGAGGCAAACCTTATTGGATCATCAAACGGAGAGGAACTGATCGTGCCAGGTATGTCTGAACGACTGGTAGAAATGATTAACCGTGCTGATGCTTTTATCGCTTTGCCAGGTGGTTTGGGTACATTGGAGGAAATTTTTATAGTTCTATCTTGGGCGAACCTGAACATATACCAGAAACCGCTTGGATTGCTCAATATTGATGGATTTTATGATTTTTTCTTTGTGTGTTTCTTGATGATGCCCGTAGAAATGGGTTCGTGTCAAAACCTATGAAAGAACTCCTCTTCACTGCCAGAACTGCCCCGGATCTAATTGACCAACTCATAGCCTATGAACCACAAGTTGACCCTATCCTTTCAAAGATAAATTGGTTCGAAGACAATCGTGGTAAGAGGCGTCGAATTAATCTGGATCTTAACCTTTAATTTCCTGTAGATTTTCAGCTAACCAGGTACGACCTTCTTAACTCTCCTATTACTGTTCAAGACATTGGGGACAATGTCTCATTTAGGTTTGGGGGAAGGAATTAGTTGATTAGTACCTTGTTTTTAGTTTGTGTGTTGTTTTTATTTTTAGTCCAAAATTTTTCGAAAAATACAAAAAAAATTGAAAAATTTTCAAAAAATTACAAAAATATTTTGCATTTTTGTGTTTTTATTTTGACTAAAAAAGTGAAATTGGTAAGAGATAGCCGAGTAAGGAGTTTCCACTCCTGAGACGTATCTCAAACCTATTTCGAAACAAGTTAATTTTTGTTTATTTCATTTTGAATTATTTAATTTGTGAATTCTCCTTAAAACTGACTAAAAAGGAATCTTCATATGTTTAGTTAGCAGATATTATCAACATGCATAGTAACATACGGACATGAGCTGTAACTGACAGGATTGTAATATTCAGTGCTATAGTTTAATTGGAGGAAGCATCTCAAAAAGTGATGGAGTAAAAAAAAAAAATAAAAAAAAAAATAAAGCATCTAAGATCCGGGTTATTAAGTCTGTAAGGGTGTTTTAACACCTAGTGCCCTAAAACCAACTGGTTTGGGAGTCACTGGCCCAAAGCTCGTTACATGGATCAAGGATGTTGCAAAAATATATATCTGAAGTCTGGGTAATTAAGTCCTTAGGGGTGTCTTAATACCTGGTGCCCTAAAGCCAACTGGTTTGGGAGCCACCGACCCAAAGCTCACTACATAGGCAGAAGATATTGTATATAAATAAAAAATAGAAAAAATCAAAAAATAAAAAAAATCAAAAAAAATCAAAAAAAAAAAAAAATTTACTCCATTACTATAAAAAGGTGTGAAATCTAATAGAACCTTAGGACAAAAATATTATTCTCTTATCAATTGCACTTGTGACTGTTGTGGGAAAAAAATGAGTTGATTAATATTTTGTTAGATGTGTATATGGAGAATGGTAAAAATAATCGGAGAATTTACTTATTCGGTAATTAGAATAAAACAAAACAACTAGTAACTTGGAGTAGAAGTTTCACCTGATTAGTCACTAACATCTTTATTCTCTTTTCGCTTGTCTTTTGCTTTTGTGTGCATTAGTTTTACTACCTTTTTACTTTGTAAAATGTTTGTGGGTATCATTGCTGTAAACCCTCACGAGACTACAACTCGTCCACTAGGGACACCTAGGGGTTTAAAGGCTTGTTGCATATGCTAAATGCAACCGTGATCCCTTCGAAAGTGGCTTAGTTTAATTTTAATTTTATTTTGTTGTTTTGCTCGAGGACTAGCAAAATGTTAGGTTTGGGGGTGTGATGAGCGGAAAATATATCAATATTTACCGCCCTTTTACTTAATATTTTGTTTAGTTTCTCGGGTTTGATGAACGTTTTGATGTGTTTTAGTTTATTTTGCAGATAAAATAATATCGGGTCTTAATGAAATCATTTAGGACGAAATGTGGATCAAATAAGGGCAATTATTGGACTTGATATATTAATTTTGAAGATTGGAAATTTGAAAGGGCGTTTTTGACGAAGTGCAGTTTTGGAAATTCCAGTTTTGCGCATCGGCGACGCTGTTCTAGGCTCGCGGCCTAGTTGAGAAGTACGAAATAACATGGAGTCGCCACCCGGTGTGAGCCGGGAAAATGAGATTTAAGGCCGCACTCACCCCTCGCAAGAGAAGACCTCAAACCTTCGGGTTCGGAATGGTCTCTTACTTTATGTCATCTTGTAATGTTTGTGATTTGTGCAATATTAATCAAAACTACTTAACATACATGTACAATGATAATTCAACCTAATTCACATTCATAAAAATAAATCTTACATTTAAATTTACATGCTTCGAAAATGAGTTTTCATAACATAACAAATACAAAAATAAACATGTGGGCCAGTAACTTGGCCACTATTAATGTAGGACCTCGCATACCCGATTAGACGTATCTGACGTCAACCAAATACGCCGCGTCCGTAATAGTAAAGTAACAAAGGGTGCCCTCAGGTCTTACCTTTTAGTCGATGTCCGGGAGTGCGTTCCGCGGTGCCGGAAGGGTTATCGTTCCATTGTTCTCACTGATCCGCTGTTTCCGCTGTTTTGTCCGGGTTCGCTGTTTTCACTCGTTATTTCCGCTCGTCATTTTCTCTGATTCACTCGAGGTTTTCACTCGCTGTTTTCTTCTGTTTTTCTCTCTGTTTTTTATTCAAATTCTCATTCTCTCTCTTAAATTATCCTTACGTCAATTTTGGTCACGTGGGCAGTTTGTGGAGGCTGTTTGCTGTTCATTCATGTGTGCATGGGTAGAGGGTTTCACGTGGCTGTGAGGCTAGGTGGCAGTGTTTTGGCTTTGAGATTAGCTGTTTGTGGGGACAAAAGTATGAAGGATAGTGGCTGGTTTAGGGTTTATGTGGCAGTGAGTTATTC
Organism: Zanthoxylum bungeanum; assembly: GCA_019454045.1. Lineage (NCBI taxonomy): Eukaryota > Viridiplantae > Streptophyta > Magnoliopsida > Sapindales > Rutaceae > Zanthoxylum > Zanthoxylum bungeanum. The sequence continues at coordinate 3,591 of SKCR01034673.1, forward strand.
ACGGCAGTTTTGTGGGGATTATGCGGCAGTGAGGAGGCTATGCAGGGAAGGCTTTATGCGGCAGTGAGGAGGCTATGTCAGGGGGAGTGGCGTGTTGTGTGTTCTTTCACATGGAGCCGTGAGATGCTTGGCTTAGGGCTGTTGATCATGATGAAGAGAAGTGAAGGGTGCCATGAAGTTCAGTTCAGTTGGTGATCCAAGAGACGATCATGAGGGTCCAGGGGCTGTGTCCAGTCCTTGGGCGTGAAGGTTTGGTGCTCTGTTGGTGTGTTTGCCGAGAGTGGATACACTGGTCTGTTTGATCTCCTTGAAGCCGAGAAGAAGATGATGAACAGTGTTGATGCCGTGGGATGATCAAGATCCAGGGAGCCAAGTTGATGATGATTGAGGTTTAGTTGAGAATAGTCGAGGGTTCAGTGAGAGAGAGGGCTGCCGAGAGGTTCCAAATGATGAGTCCAGTGAGGGATGGTGATGTACTGAGTTCAGTGATGGTTGTTGTTAATGAAGGAAGAGAGGAGGTTCACGTGGCTGCTGCATGCAGTGCTCGGTTGGTGGTTGCATGAGGTACCGAGCTGATCAGTTCTGCCGAGAAGATGAAGATGTGTTGCTGGATCAAGTGGTTCGTGGAGTTGCTTGGTTTGAAGACAGTGGCTAGGGTTCTCGGTACTGCAGGGGCTGTTGATCTTGTTTGAAGATTGATGGTGCCGAGAGCTGCTGAGTTTGTTTGATGGAGTAGATTAGGGCTGTTACGTAGAAGGGTTGTTTGGGTTTAGGGGCGTTTAAAGGGAAAGGTCTGAGTGCTGAATTGTTGGCTTCATGAAGCCGAGAGAGATGGGTACAAGTGAGGGCTGTCTTAGGGACCAAGAGCTGCCTCTGCCGAGAGTTTATCACATGGAGCCGAGAAGGGGCAGTTAACATGAGCTATGAGGGGGGAGTTACGTGCATGGTGGGCTATTTCTGCAGGGGGTTAGGCGTGAGGCTGCATGGTGCCAAGTGGGCTGAGTGTGATCAAAGGTTATTGCATGAAGGGCAAGGGCTGCTGTTGTACTGGCAATATGCGTGGAGATGGGCTGCTGAAGATAATGATCAAGTGCAGTCAAGGTGTTGTGCGTGAAGTTTGAAGGCAGTGAGCTGATCGGTCAGGCATGAAGGCTGCTCGGTTTGAAGGGTTAAATGGCTAGGTGATGGCGTGGAGGGTTTGTTGATAGAGCTGCAGTGGAGTTCCTTGAAGATCCAGTCCCCTGGAAGATGCTGAGAGTCTTAAGTGAAGTGATGAAGATGAAGATGATTGATGGCCGAGAGGTTCCTTGTGCAGTCCAGCCGAGAAGGTGATGAAGGGTCAGGGACGTGAGGTTGATGGCAGTGATGATTGATGGCCAAATGATGAAGGTCTGATGAATGAGTTAGCTGTTGGTGTCTTAGGGTTCACCTTGCCGAGAGTCAGGTTGTGGCATGATGGTGGTGATGATAGTCCTGGACATGTGAATGGGAGCCGTCTTTGTTACGTGGAGTTAAGGGCTTTTTAGGTGATGATCATTTTGTGGTTGATGATAGATGATTCTTGATCTCCTGAAAGTGAGCCGTGTGGACCATAAAGGGAGGTGATGAACCGTGATCCCAGGGAGAAGAATGGGCATGATTTGAGGCAAATAATGGAGGGCAATCATGGATGGCTTTTTCTTTTTGAGTGGGGGAGATTCACGTGGGTGAGATGGAAGTTGTTTGTGAATGAAGGTGAAAAGTGGGGTTTTGATTATTGAAAGTGTGAAAGGTGGCAGGGAGAAGGTGACAAGCGGGAGAGAGAATAAATTAAAAAAAAAGAGGGGAAATGTTGGGTATGATGACCGAAAATTAGGAGTGATTTGTTGGTGGTTTTGGATTTGTTATTTTTGTTTGTTAATTAGTTTATTATTTGTGTTGTGTTTTTTTTATTTGTTTTGTGTTTTGGTTACTCGTTATTTTTTGTTAAAATTATTATTTAATTGGTTGGTAATTTTTAATGGCTTAATTTAATTCAAATTATTTTAATTGGTTGGTAGATTTTAATTTTGCATGGAAAGTTAGAGAGAGAGAAAATGTGTGAGAAAGAGCGAGGATAAAGGTTCCGAGCGAATGATAATTTTGAAATGGGAAAGCGACGACGAAACCCGAAGCAAAACAAGTGAATAAAATCCATCAACAAGTCAATTCTTGACTTTGCCCTTCCGGCGTCCGCTTCCCGCGACTCCCGCGACTTAAAAGAGACTGCCTACGTACGAGGCCCATCATCGGGCTGGTATGCAAAAATGCAATACCTACAGTCGCCCCCACTTTGATGGGATTTGTTCAGTGTGTGCCAGTGACAATCCTATCAAAGTTCGTGCAATGCATTTTTACTTACCTGGCTCGCCAGCTGTCACCTGGTCCGCCTGCTGGGTTGAGTTGATGGTGCTAAGCCCCGTACCTAGGGCGTCGCGGTTGCGTCTCCGTACCTAGAGTGTCGCAGTGATGATGTTGGTTGTCTGGATGCTAACCCCGTACCTAGGGTGTCGCAGTGACGCCTCCGTACCTAGAGTGCCACAAATGTCTGAATAGTCCACATGCCGTACCTGGCGTGCTAACCCCGTACCTAGGGCGTCGCTGTGGTCTGAATGCTAACCCCGTACCTAGGGTGTCGCGGTGACGCCTCCGTACCTAGAGTGCCACAAATGTCTGAGTGCTAACCCCGTACCTAGGGTGTCGCGGTGACGTCTCCGTACCTAGAGAGCCACAAATGTCTGAATAGTCCACATGCCGTACCTGGCGTGCTAACCCCGTACCTAGGGCGTCGCTGTGGTCTGAATGCTAACCCCGTACCTAGGGTGTCGCATGACGTCTCCGTACCTAGAGAGCCACAAAATGTCTGACTGCTAACCCCGTACCTAGGGTGTCGCGGTGATGCCTCCTCGTACCTAGAGTGCCACAAATGTCTGAGTGCTAACCCCGTACCTAGGGTGTCGCGGTGACGTCTCCGTACCTAGAGAGCCACAAATGTCTGAATAGTCCACATGCCGTACCTGGCGTGCTAACCCCGTACCTAGGGCGTCGCTGTGACGCCTCCGTACCTAGAGTGCCACAAATGTATGAGTGCTAACCCCGTACCTAGGGTGTCGCGGTGACGCCTCCGTACCTAGAGTGCCACAAATGTATGAGTGCTAACCCCGTACCTAGGGTGTCGCAGTGACACCTCCGTACCTAGAGTGTCACAAATGTCTGAATAGTCCACATGCCGTACCTGGCTGAACTAATCTGATATCTCCACACCCGGAGTGCCGTACCTGGCTGAACTGATCTGATGTGGGCCTCACCCCCAGAATGCCGTACCCGGCAGAGACTGATAATGATGTGGGCCTCGACCCTGGGACTCATCCCTGAAACCTGATACTGTTGCTGATGTGGGCCTCGGCCCTGGGACTCATCCCCGAAAACTGATGCTAATGCTGATGTGGGTGTAGGCCTCGGCCCTGGGACTCGCCCCCGAAACTGATGCTGATGTGATGTAGGCCCTGATGATGATGTAGGCCTCGGCCTTGGGACTCGCCCCTGCAACTGATGCTGATGTAGGTGTAGGCCTCGGTTCTGGGACTCATCCCTGACACTGACGCTGATGTGACGTGATGGTTCATTCTGAACCTGTGCTCCATTCTCGGAGTGCCCTATCTGTCAAAAACTGATGCTGAAATAATGTGGGCCTCGCCCCCAGAATGCCATTCCCGGCAGAAACTGAAACTGATGTAATATGGGCCTCGCCCTCTGAATGCCATTCCCGGCAGAAACTGATATGACTGATGATGGCCCTGCCTTCTGAACGCCATATCCGGCTGAAACTGAAACTGATGTGGGCCCTGCCCTCAGAATGCCATACCCGGCTAAAACTGAAACTGACTGATGTGGGCATCGCCCCCAGGTTGAGATAGGCCTCGCCTTTAAACTGATACTGATGTGGGGCTTCGCCCCCAAGCTGATATGAGGCCTCGCCCCTAAGCTGACATGATATTCTATTTCACACAACGTAACACTTCTCACGAGATAGTCTTTGATAGCTAGACATATTTTTGTCCTCAACGAATGCTTTCACGTCGAAATCGAAGAACCTTCAAAGTACTCGACATACTCAGACCCAATCGTCTGAACGGGTGATCTGAGCTAGACTTCATGTGTGTGTGTGCCAGAGATCTTTCGCAGCTTAGTCATTAAGTAAGCCAACTTGGTGATTTCGTTTCAGAGAATCGAACCAGTGGGTCTAACCAACCTGGATGTCTTAATCACATTCTGTGATTACTTCGGCATACTCAACATGATATGGTTTTCATCTTTTTCTTTTGTCTCTTTCTTTTCATTTTTTTTTTTTTTTTTTCTCTATTTTTTTTTTTTCTCTTTTTTTTTCTTTTTCTGACACACCTACCCTTTAAGGTAGCATTTCTCCTCATGGTGGTCCTAATACTCGCCCATGGGTAGCTTCACGCTTATCGGTTATAGGTGGTGTATTTTTTCTTTTTAGAGACACACATTTTTTTTTCTTCTTTATTTCCAACCATATCATATATCATAGCATCGGTAAACAAGTGTGGACATTCAGGCAAACGGTCATTCACCGATACATCATCTCATTAACTAGTCACCTAGCTAACCACTCAGGCTTCCACTGATAGGATCCCATAACCAAGTGCTTATGAGTCTAATCTAAGATCAATCCATTCAGGGTACCGGATGAGAGCGCGTCTCGCACTTTTTGTTTCTAGGGTCTCTCCCTACAGCATGCAATGTCATCACCGGACATACGTCTGTCTATCAAAGACTTCTCTCACTCATCATTTTTTTTTTCTTCTCATTTTTTTTTTCAATTTTTTTTTTCTTCTTTTTTTTTTCAATTTTTTTTTTCTTTTTTTTTTTTTTCTTTTTTTTTCAACGATTAAAATAAAATACAAACTTTTCAAATAAAACACAAACTTTCAAATAGGCCCTGGGAATACCTGGTCAGCAGGGAACATCACCGATTCAGATCAATATCCAGTCTGCGCTTCTTGCTAGGATCACTATCAGTCCAGTCCAACTTGGAGAGAACGGGGTCGAGCTTCGGTTCGAAAGCTAGGATCTGGTCAATCAACTCTTCGGGCTTTGCCGCAGTCAAGAAAATGTCTTCCACATTTGGTGACGAATTCGTGTCTCTTGGCTTCCGCAAGAAACACAAACAGGAAATCGAAGAAGTGCTCAACATTAAGCAGCCCAATGGCTTCCGGTGAACATCCATGTGTGCCCATGACGCCACTGTAAATATTTCTTCGAATGTGCCAAGTCCACCTGGTAATGCAATGAACGCATCTGCAGTATTAATCATTTCATGGAGTCGTTCAGACATACCTGATACAATGCGCTCGTCTCCATTTGTTGGCCCGATTAACTGTTCATCTGCCAAAGGTCTCGGGATGATTCCCAAAACATTACCGCCACCATCTTGAACGGCTTTTGAAACAGCTCCCATCATTCCCAGATTGCCACCGCCATATACCAAGTGCATGTTTTTCGCAGCCATGACTCGCCCCAATTCCTTAGCAGCTTCCAAGAATTTAGGTATGTTACCAGGGTTAGATCCACAGAATACACAAATTTCTTGAATCGTTGCTGTAGGTTGCTTCCATTTTTTCTTTTTTACTTTGGATATATGTCTGATCGTGTTGAGGAGAACAATGCCGAGCTGAATTTATAGGACCTGCAAAAGAGGTGAACATTAATTGCAATAATGATGGTTAGCTAAACCACAGAAAGAGTCGTCAGAAGTCAAAAGGTTACTGGATACTGTCTGTGAAAACAACAAGAGAAAATCGTGAGATGTCGAAAAGTTGTGGATTCGTTCCACGAAAATAATCAGAAAATAACAAAGGAAATCATGATATGTCAAAAAGTTGTGGATTCTTTCCACAAAAAATAACAGAAAATACCAACAAATTTCTCAAACGTCAAAAGTTGTAGATCCCTTCCACCTCAACATGTCATCAACAGTCCAAACAGTTGTAGATTCTGTCTACGAAAATATCAAAACAAGTCACGAAAGGTCAAGAAGCATGGACCCTGTCTATGAAAATAATGGGAAAACAACCAAAGAAGCAATGAGATGTCAAAAAGTATGGACCATACTTACGAAAATAACAGAAAATAACAAAGCCAAAGAAATAATTAAGGGTAAAGGAATTGTGTACTCAATTCGCCATTCACTTGGTATAAATTCATTAAGGTGCGTCTCAGGAATTCTTTCTTTACTCTGCCACCACTAATGAATTAGCTCTCATTCTTGTGATTACCAAGCACCAATCCCTCTGTCTTAACTTGCTCCGCCTTTGCTTTCACCTACAAAAATAACACAAAATTAGAAATTCCGCAAAACATGAAATAGAAATCACAGCAAATTGCATAGGCTGCCTCCCTGTTTTTGTCAACTTCATTGTCTTCAGCCAGACATGACCGAAGTTCTTCTGTCAGTGTGGCATCACCTCGTCTTTAGTGCTTGCCGCTTTTGATCTTTGCTGCTTTCCTTGCTCCGCCTTTGTTTTTTCCTGCAAAAATAACACAAAATTAGAAATTCCATAAAACATAAAACAGAAATCACAGCAAATTGCATAGGTTGCTTCCCTTTCAGCATTAATTTCATCATCTTGAGCCAGACATGACCGAAATTCTTCTGTCAATGTGGCTTCACCGTCATCTTTAGTGTTTGCCGCTTTTCGATTTTTGCTGTTTTTTTTTTAAAACCTGCAAATACAAAACAACAGAATAAATACGTGCGCATGTAAATATGTAAGTGTAGAGATACTCCCTTTTCGTGATGGCTTGACTCCTCATTGTGCTCCTCGGCGCCATATGTCTCTGGTCGCCCTCTGCTGGTTCTCTTTTGTTTGAAATCTGTAACAACAAAACACAAAACAAGAATGCAAGTTACGTGTATGCATGTATGTATTTCCAATCCCGTTGGTTAGGTCTTCTGCTTGTTCCCTTGGTGACCGTTCAGTTCTTTTTCCAGCAAACTGCAGCTTCAATCTGCTTACGTCGATCAACTCGGTGAACTCCCAATCTGGTAATCTCACTGCCTTGTTGTTTCAATCTTCTGTCTTTTATGCTGACGTTTTTCTGAGAATTCTCCGTGTTCCAGATACCTCTGAACATCGTAATACCAAGGCTTCCTGCCATCGGCTTCCACATCTGATATCATTTCTGTCTCATACAATGGCTTGCTTGCAGTTGTCAACACAAGTGGTCTCATCATCGAATTTCTCTGGATTTTCCCAAACCGCGGCTAGTGTCGCCAATGCGTCTGCCATCTGGTTTTCTTCGGCAAGTACTGAAATTTGCGATCAGGGATAGTCTGTGTTAGGCTTCTGAGATAGAACCACCATTCTTTCTTCTTCCTTTCACTCTTATTATCCTTGCATCTTCAAATTTTCAAACACTTTCTTGACAATGGTTTACCCAAGCTAAGAGAGTTGTTTGTTTCTGGCAGGAGCAATCTCTGAGGAAGTGGGCTCGATCTTTGAAGGTTACCCAATGGTCCTTTCATTCTGGTTGCACAAGTCTCTATTACTAGCTATACAGGGCACAGCAAACTAGTCACATCATTGTTCAGGACTTGCAACTACTCAACAATCTCGGCTACGTTGGCTTCCAATTGATCTAGACGGGATTCTTCGTTGACTGACTCACTCATACTGTTTGACGGTTCTTTGACAAATTTTCCTTCTTTCCCAACCCAACAGGAGTCTACTATGGCTTCTAAGACAAAAAGGGTTAACATGATGCATGAATGCATGACATATGATGTATGATGTACATAAATAAATAAACTCATAAAATGATTCACACTAATTGGCCTGTTATCATTTTAAAGTATTCAATCACATCATTGCGCGGTGCAAACTTGTTCCAGTTTGAAAAGACCTAACAGGTTTACACTTTTGCGATAACACAGCTAAATAACTTCAAATGATGAAAGGCCCAAACACAAATTGGCCAATCGGCATTTCAGAAATTTTGACCTAATTGTCAAAAGGACATGAACTTGTCCCGATTTAAACGAAAACGAGTTCATATATTTTAACAAAAAGTCCAAATAAATCCAAATGTCAATAGTCCAAAACACAAACATAAACACAGTAGTCATGATTAATTAAAACACAAATCACAAACATTACAAGATATCATTTCGAAGCCAATTCTCTATATCCCCAGTGGAGTCGCCAGACTGTAGACAACAGGAAATCGGCGACGCTGTTCTAGGCTCGCGGCCTAGTTGAGAAGTACGAAATAACATGGAGTCGCCACCCGGTGTGAGCCGGGAAAATGAGATTTAAGGCCGCACTCACCCCTCGCAAGAGAAGACCTCAAACCTTTGGGTTCGAATGGTCTCTTACTTTATGTCATCTTGTAATGTTGTGATTTGTGCAATATTAATCAAAACTACTTAACATACATGTACAATGATAATTCAACCTAATTCACATTCATAAAAATAAATCTTACATTTAAATTTACATGCTTCGAAAATGAGTTTTCATAACATAACAAATACAAAAATAACATGTGGGCCAGTAACTTGGCCACTATTAATGTAGGACCTCGCATACCCGATTAGACGTATCTGACGTCAACCAAATACGCGCGCGTCCGTAATAGTAAAGTAACAAAGGGTGCCCTCAGGTCTTACCTTTTAGTCGATGTTCGGGAGTGCGTTCCGCGGGCCGGAAGGGTTATCGTTCCATTGTTCTCACTGATCCGCTATTTCCGCTGTTTTGTCCGGGTTCGCTGTTTTCACTCGTTATTTCCGCTCGTCATTTTCTCTGATTCACTCGAGGTTTTCACTCGCTGTTTTCTTCTGTTTTTCTCTCTGTTTTTTTTATTCAAATTCTCATTCTCTCTCTTAAATTATCCTTACGTCAATTTTGGTCACGTGGGCAGTTTGTGGAGGCTGTTTGCTGTTCATTCATGTGTGCATGGGTAGAGGGTTTCACGTGGCTGTGAGGCTAGGTGGCAGTGTTTTGGCTTTGAGATTAGCTGTTTGTGGGGACAAAAGTATGAAGGATAGTGGCTGGTTTAGGGTTTATGTGGCAGTGAGTTATTCACGGCAGTTTTGTGGGGATTATGCGGCAGTGAGGAGGCTATGCAGGGAAGGCTTTATGCGGCAGTGAGGAGGCTATGTCAGGGGGAGTGGCGTGTTGTGTGTTCTTTCACATGGAGCCGTGAGATGCTTGGCTTAGGGCTGTTGATCATGATGAAGAGAAGTGAAGGGTGCCATGAAGTTCAGTTCAGTTGGTGATCCAAGAGACGATCATGAGGGTCCAGGGGCTGTGTCCAGTCCTTGGGCGTGAAGGTTGGTGCTCTGTTGGTGTGTTTGCCGAGAGTGGATACACTGGTCTGTTTGATCTCCTTGAAGCCGAGAAGAAGATGATGAACAGTGTTGATGCCGTGGGATGATCAAGATCCAGGGAGCCAAGTTGATGATGATTGAGGTTTAGTTGAGAATAGTCGAGGGTTCAATGAGAGAGAGGGCTGCCGAGAGGTTCCAAATGATGAGTCCAGTGAGGGATGGTGATGTACTGAGTTCAGTGATGGTTGTTGTTAATGAAGGAAGAGAGGAGGTTCACGTGGCTGCTGCATGCGGTGCTCGGTTGGTGGTTGCATGAGGTACCGAGCTGATCAGTTCTGCCGAGAAGATGAAGATGTGTTGCTGGATCAAGTGGTTCGTGGAGTTGCTTGGTTTGAAGACAGTGGCTAGGGTTCTCGGTACTGCAGGGGCTGTTGATCTTGTTTGAAGATTGATGGTGCCGAGAGCTGCTGAGTTTGTTTGATGGAGTAGATTAGGGCTGTTACGTAGAAGGTTGTTTGGGTTTAGGGGCGTTTAAAGGGAAAGGTATGAGTGCTGAATTGTTGGCTTCATGAAGCCGAGAGAGATGGGTACAAGTGAGGGCTGTCTTAGGGACCAAGAGCTGCCTCTGGCGAGAGTTTATCACATGGAGCCGAGAAGGGGCAGTTAACATGAGCTATGAGGGGGGAGTTACGTGCATGGTGGGCTATTTCTGCAGGGGGTTAGGCGTGAGGCTGCATGGTGCCAAGTGGGCTGAGTGTGATCAAAGGTTATTGCATGAAGGGCAAGGGCTGCTGTTGTACTGGCAATATGCGTGGAGATGGGCTGCTGAAGATAATGATCAAGTGCAGTCAAGGTGTTGTGCGTGAAGTTTGAAGGCAGTGAGCTGATCGGTCAGGCATGAAGGCTGCTTGGTTTGAAGGGTTAAATGGCTAGGTGATGGCGTGGAGGGTTGTTGATAGAGCTGCAGTGGAGTTCCTTGAAGATCCAGTCCCTGGAAGATGCTGAGAGTCTTAAGTGAAGTGATGAAGATGAAGATGATTGATGGCCGAGAGGTTCCTTGTGCAGTCCAGCCGAGAAGGTGATGAAGGGTCAGGGACGTGAGGTTGATGGCAGTGATGATTGATGGCCAAATGATGAAGGTCTGATGAATGAGTTAGCTGTTGGTGTCTTAGGGTTCACCTTGCCGAGAGTCAGGTTGTGGCATGATGGTGGTGATGATAGTCCTGGACATGTGAATGGGAGCCGTCTTTGTTACGTGGAGTTAAGGGCTTTTTAGGTGATGATCATTTTGTGGTTGATGATAGATGATTCTTGATCTCCTGAAAGTGAGCCGTGTGGACCATGAAGGGAGGTGATGAACCGTGATCCCAGGGAGAAGAATGGGCATGATTTGAGGCAAATAATGGAGGGCAATCATGGATGGCTTTTTCTTTTGAGTGGGGGAGATTCACGTGGGTGAGATGGAGTTGTTTGTGAATGAAGGTGAAAAGTGGGGTTTTTGATTATTGAAAGTGTGAAAGGTGGCAGGGAGAAGGTGACAAGCGGGAGAGAGAATAAATTAAAAAAAAAGAGGGGAAATGTTGGGTATGATGACCGAAAATTAGGAGTGATTTGTTGGTGGTTTTGGATTTGTTTTTTTGTTTGTTAATTAGTTTATTATTTGTGTTGTGTTTTTTTTATATTTGTTTTGTGTTTTGGTTACTCGTTATTTTTTGATAAAATTATTATTTAATTGGTTGGTAATTTTTAATGGCTTAATTTAATTCAAATTATTTTAATTGGTTGGTAGATTTTAATTTTGCATGGAAAGTTAGAGAGAGAGAAAATGTGTGAGAAAGAGCGAGGATAAAGGTTCCGAGCGAATGATAATTTTGAAATGGGAAAGCGACGACGAAACCCGAAGCAAAACAAGTGAATAAAATCCATCAACAAGTCAATTCTTGACTTTGCCCTTCCGGCGTCCGCTTCCCGCGACTTAAAAGAGACTGCCTCCGTACGAGGCCCATCATCGGGCTGGTATGCAAAAATGCAATAGCCCATAGGGATTTTAGGTTTCAGCCTTAGACTCAATAGCCCACGATCTTCCTTGAGGATAGATAACCCTTTAATAGATTTCCTTACAGGATAGGAATATACCTGTTGGGCGGGGGTAGCCATAATTGGAACTTAAACTTAATGAATCCAGATAATTTGGTTGACATAGACATATGGTTCAATTGGGTTAAACTGGGTATTTGTGTCTGACCATTGACAGAGGCTTACACATAATTTAGTGTTCCAGGTTAATAAATCAATATATTACCCACTTTAAAGATAACCACTTCATCTTTAAAATGATATTGGAAGAAATCACAACCCTAGATAGTTTTTAATATTGAATTTTCTTAAAACCTATTTTCGACAATTTTATTTACTTGCTTTTAAATTTATAATCGTCACCATTTCAAATCAATCAATCAACTTGTTAGATATTAGTAATCATTTGACCTCATAAAATTAATAGTTTAGATATTAAGTCCTCGTGGGATCGATATTTTTATACTACTTGAACGATACGTGCGCTTGCGTTATACGTGTGTGTTTACGCCGGTCACTCCGCTATTATCACAGTACAATGGGATCGAATCCGCATTACTAGGCACAATGCCAAGTTTATGTTATAAAATTTCTAATCAAAATAACTTTTTAGCAGCTTCTGAAGCCACTATAAATTCTGCCTCAGTGGTGGAATCAACTGTTGAGTCTTGCTTTGAACATCGCCAACTAATTGCACTACCATTAATGGTAAATATGTATCTGGATGTAGACTTTCTATCATCTAGATCTCTCTGGAAGTCGGAGCCTGTATAGCTATTAACTTGTAGCTCTAAATGTCTTGGCATCATGACATGGAAGAGTGGGAGTCGCGATGCTCCTAGGTCTTATGCTTAGTGTCATGACGCTGAAAGGTCAGTGTTGCGATGCTCCCCTAGCCAGTGAGCAATTTCAACCTTTAAATCAATCATAAACACTTTCAATTTTCTCCTATAATTTCAATACACCTTAAAACCAATTTTAATGTCAAAACCAACCATAACATATGTTATAAAACTAACATACATGAATTCTAAAAACACGTATGTATTTATTTGAATCAAAACACAAACCAATTCTAAAAATATTACATATGTTTGACAATCCCTTCGTCGTAGGCTATCCGAGTTATACTTAGGAAAAATAGAATACACCGTCAAGTTTCCGAGACGCACATTTCACTTCGATATGTCCATGATTCTTTACAATTGATGTTATCCACCTTAGGTGATCAACTTTGGAAAAATTTTTAAGAATCTTGACTTACTTACATGGATACCTAAACTCCTTATGGTACACAAACGGGTCGACAGCTTCAATCTTGATTCGGACTTGATTACGAGTGTATCGGTACACCCAACGAATATCTAGGGGCCAGACCATGAAAGGTTTCTGACAAACATGGCATCAAAGTGTAGAGGATCTCACACAAAATCAGTGTTATCCTCTAGTCAAATGATCACATATGCTACTCGACTCGATGGGATTTCTATTGACGATGGTGTGTACTTCCAACTATTAGGAATCACCTATGAGTCATTCAGTATTCGGTTCAACCAGTACCCACATGTCTATACGATCTTCCAAAGCTCATGGTATATTTAGTTAAACCATTGGAACTCCAATTCCAATATACGACATGTGCTAGTCTTCTGGGTTATAATAATTCGACCGTATTCCAAAATCGATGACTAGGAATACTATATATATATACTTAAGAATATATTATAATTGAAATACTTATCCAATGTCGGACCACTTAGTGTCCAATATTACAACATGACTATTCTAAGGTCGATGTCATTCTTAGCATATTTATACATCAATCTAATATGCATAATGTAAATACCATTAATAAGGTTTGAAATGAAAATATATTTATTTTATTAATAAATAATAAAATATAATGTACTATACATTATCCGGATTAGCACTCCAAGCATTAATTCTAACAAACTCCCAATTTCTTAGTGCCAATCTGGATGGTACCACAGTCCCATCTCCTCCTCATATTTATCGAATAAATTAGGAGGTAAGGTCTTAGTAAGCGGGTTTGCTATGTTTTCTAGTCCTTGAACCTTCAAGACAACTATATCTTTTCGTTCAATAATCTCTCTAATCACGTGATATTTCCTACCCACATGTTTAGACTTGGAATACGTCCTCAGATCCTTAGCCTGCGCGATGGATCCATTATTAGCATAGTACAATGGGATCAAATCCTTAATACTAGGCACAATGCTAAGTTCTGTGACAACACAACTTCTTTAGCAGCTTCTAAAGCAGCTATAAATTCCGCCTCAGTGGTGGAATCAACTGTTGAGTCTTGCTATGAACACAGCCAACTGATTGTACCATTATTAAGGGTAAATATATATATATATATCTGGATGTATACTATCTATCATCTGGATCTCCTTGGAAATTAGTGTCTATATAACCCTTAAATTGTAGCTCATCTTCTCCATATATGAGAAACTTATCCTTAATACCCTTAAGATATTTCAGGATATGTTTCATGGCTGTCCAATGATCATTACCTGGATCGGATTGATATGGGCTAGTCACAATGACGCCGAAACTAATGTCAGGTCTCGTAAATAACATAACATACATAATGCTTCCTAGAAGCATATGACAATATAGAAGTTCTAACTCTCTCTTCCTCGGTTTGAGGTGCCATTTTCGTTGAAAGATGTATGCCATATCGGAAAGGTACATTTACTGCCTAGCATTTGGTAAAAATGTTGGAGATAATCTAGGTCCCAAGGATCATAAATCAAGCAGGAACATGTGTGAATAACATCGAGAAGTCGCGAAATACTTACATCGATCGGTTGAGCGACGCGGAGGCAACAAAAATTCTGTTTTATACCTCTTCACTGGTTCGACAATGGGCTGCAATTCATCACTGTTTTGGCTCGGTTTTGGTCTTTTGTCAAGCTCCAAGCTTCGTCGAATGGTTCCCGGCTCATGGGTGGACTTCCCTATCACCTTCGCATTGATCCCGGAGTGTGCTAGCACTCTCGATTTTGCCACAAAATCACACTTGCTTCCCTTTCACTGCTCACATTTTTTAGCAGAAAAACAGAACAAGAAATGCCCTATTGGGTGAGAGGATGAAGAGAAATTGGAGAGAGAGAAGAGTAAAAATGTTGTCTTATTTTGTATTTGATTTTATTAAATCATATACCAAAAATTTGGCTAATAAAAAGTCAAACTTTTAATGCCAACAACCACCACATCACTCAATCACATCAATCAATCAATCACTTGTCTTATCACTCAAAGTGACATGATTTGACGCTTGATGTGACGCTGGATGCGACTAGTGATTTGACGCTTGATTTGACTTGCGTGCCGCACTCGAATTCGAAATGGGAATGCGCTCGCAAATAATCCAGGGCTCGGGTTCGCTAATTCCAAATTAACGAATTTTCCGTTGCGTCGTAATTAAATGATTACGCCTAGCGAAATCACTATTCACGTCGCTAACGAATTAATTCTAAATTAATTCGTTTGCCTGAATTAAAATCAAATTTTAATTCCGCGTCGAAATCCAATTTCGTTCAATATATCAAATATATTAATTTATCGATTAATTCCAAATTAATCGTTATCTCTCTTTATATGATAATTTATCCCAGATAAAATATCTCCATAATTAATCCCAGATTAATTTTCTCTCTCATCTTATTAATCCCATATTAATTAAAGTGCGAGTCATACGTCATCGGTGAATCTTTGGGAAGCGACCCATGAGATCCCCGTATATGTTGGCAGTAAATTTGGTCGTCGGACTATCCAAACACGTAAGTAGCTCGTACTACGTTTATACCGAATTACAAGACAAGGTTGGCTTCTAGCAAAGCGCCATGCCTCCCCAATTCTCCGGAAATATCCTT
This sequence comes from Zanthoxylum bungeanum, assembly GCA_019454045.1. Lineage (NCBI taxonomy): Eukaryota > Viridiplantae > Streptophyta > Magnoliopsida > Sapindales > Rutaceae > Zanthoxylum > Zanthoxylum bungeanum. The sequence goes on from SKCR01034673.1 coordinate 18,939, forward strand.
ACAGGAATAAAGGATCTGTATCAGGCGTACTATACGTAATATTGCGTATTTCTGTCCAGTATCAGATGATCACATGCGAGGCTTGGGGCTGTTAAAGTGTCTGCCCCGTACGAAGAATATATCGGATTACGAGCAACTAGTCTCTTTAATATCGGATAATCATGACCAAGTCATATTATCCCGACGGTTGCAACCTTATTTAGAGAGCCAGTTCTATATCCCTGCGCGATCATCAACTCCATATGACTGGAGTGACACTTCCGTCTTGACATCACACCCAACACACTACGATTCTCGATATACCCAGAATTGGCGTACACAGAAACCAGTTAAAGCCCTGGACGACCTCAACCAAAGTATATTGATTGTCGTATGCATTAGTGGTGCAAGTCTCAGGTTAAGACCAAATACACCTACCCTGATTTCGGACTTCCATATACACATAGTCATACTACCAATGGAATTCTGAGGGGGTCTTATCCAGAGCGAAGCTGTTTCCCGTACCATCGGTGAAACACAACCTTCTATTACACTTGCATGAGTATCCTATACCCAAATATATGAGAACTATGTCGTTGTGCCCTCACGACACGCACAAGTGTAATACTAGTCTTTTACGCATTCATCGATGTCCAATCTCGATGATGCTCTGACTAGGGATGTTTAATGATTTATCCTTCGTGGACTGATACTGTCTCATATCATTCTCCGTCCAGGAAAAAATCATAGGGACCTCTCATCATTTATACATCTAGGTGATCTAATCACAAATGATAAGAGTACAATCTCCTTTGTCACATAGTTAATTTGTACAACAACACCGTGATCTGTACAAATAGTGACGCTATGGGTCATAATTGTCCAACAAAAAAATCATACATTTCTAACCTTTTATCTATATACGTTGATTGCGATAACCATATAAGCTTCCTAATTCTATCCCAGTAGAGCTTTATACCTAGCATATAAGAAGCTTCACCCATGTCTTTCCTGGAGAAGTTCTTGCAAAGGTATGCTTTCACAGTTTGCATCAATCCTGTATCGTTTCCAATGTTGAGGATGTGGTCTACATACAAAACTAGGAAAACTATCATGCTCCCACTCACTTTCTTATAAACACACGGTTCTTCCTCGTTCTTGATAAATCTAAATAATCTAATTATCTCATCAAAATGACTATTCCAGCTTCGAGATTCATGTTTAAGTCTATAAATAGACTTCTGGAGCTTACAAACCTAGTTTAAAGTCTCATTGGATACGAAAACCCTCTGGATATTCCATATAGATATCCTCATAGAGGAATTCATTTAGGAAAGCAGTTTTCACATCCATATGCCATATCTCACAGTTATGATATGCAGCAAAGGCTAAAAGAATCCTAATGGATTTTAGCATGGCTACTAGTGAAAAAGTTTCCTCATAGTCAATCCTAGGACATTGAGTATAACCTTTAGCTACCAGTTGGGCCTTAAAGGTTCCACCTTTCCATTGGGCCCTCGCTTCCTTTTGTAAATGTTAGTGTCCTAGACATGACCAAGGTCTCTAAACATGATTTGTGTGTGAATAAATCAAATGGAGTTGCGAAAATACTCACTTTGATCGGATGAGAAAAATTCAAAACTTTCTTTGTTGTAGAAGCTCCAAGCTTTGTTGTAGAGTTCCACACTTGGGTGAGTTTCCCTATCACATTTCTTTGACTCATTTAAGTGCTAGCTAAAATAATTTTGAAAGAAAATTTTCTCCTCCAAGAAGAAGAAATTAGGCCAAGAGGAAGAAAAAATTAATCCCACTAAACGAATTTTCCGTCGCGACTTAATTAAATCCAATTTATTATGAAAATTGCTTACGAATTAATTCCAAATTAATTCGTTCGCTTGAATTAAAATCCAATTTTAATTCCGTATTGAAATCCAATTTCAATTAATATATCTGATATATTATTTTAGCCCAAATAAATAAATTAATTAGAAAAATCCAATTTGACTATTAAATTTATTTTACCGATTAATTCCAAATTAATCGTGTTCTCTCTTCTAGATGAATTTAATCCCAGATAAATTCTTACCGTAGTTAATCCCATATTAATTTTCTCTCTCATAATTAATCACAGATTAATTCTGTTCGAGTCAAATGTCATCGGTGAATCTTTGGAAAACGACCCAAGAGATTCCTGGATATGTTGGCAGTAAATACGGTCGTCAGACTATCCGAAACGTGCATACCGCGTACCACGTTCTCACCGATTTACAAGACATGGTTGGCTTCTAGCAAAGCACCGTGCCTACCCAATTCTCCAGAAATATTCAACGAGGATATATAATCTGTATCGGGCGTAGTATACAAAGTATTACGTAATACGATCCAGTATCGGATGTCACATGCTAGGCCAAGGGCTGGAATTATTTCTACCCCGTACGAAGCATTTATTGGATCACAAGCAACTAGTCTCTGTAATCGGATAATCATGACCTAGTCATACTATCCCGATAGCTGCAGTATTTAAGAGTTCTAGTTCTGTATCCTGTGTGATCATCATCTCCATATGACTGAAGTGATACTTCCATCTTGACATCACACCCAATACACTATGATTCTCAGTATACCCAGAAGAGGCGTACACAGAACCTGTTAAAGCTTCAGACGACCAAAACCAAAATATACTGATTGTCGCAAGTATTAGCGATGCAAGTCTCAGTTTAAGACCACATACACCTACCCTGATTTGGATTCCCATAGACACATAGTCTTACTACCAATGGGATTCCGATGGGTCTATCCAGAGCGAAGCTGTTCCCGGTCCAACGGCTAACATAACCTCCTATCACACTTGTATAAGTATCCAATACTTAAATATATGAGAACTATACCGTTAAGCTTTCATAACGCGCACAAATGTAATACTAGTCTATTCCGCATTATCGATGTCCAGTCTCGATAATACTACGACTAGGGATATTTAATGATTAAACATTTCGTGGATTAATATTGTCTCATATCTTATTAATCTGGTACTAATCATATGGATTTTCATCATTTATATATCCAAGTAATCAAATTATAAATTGATAAAAGAGCAATTTCCTTTGTCACATAGTTAATTTGTACAAAAACACCATGTCTTTTACAAATAGTGATGCTATGGGTCATAATTGTCCAACAATCTCCCACTTGGCCTTTAGCCAATCACTCAAGTGTCCAACATTTGAACTATGTACATGTCGCTCAAACATTTGCTGAGATATAGTTATTGCCACGATGTATGATCTCACGGATCAGATGAAACCGTCGAAGTACATACTTGGATCATTGATGACAGAACTACTCCTAATCCAATTAGGAATTTTATAGATCCAAAATGCTTCTTTTGCTGCCTCAGCCGCAACAATGTATTCCGCTTTTATTGTTGAATCGGCAATAATATCTTGCTAGGAAGATTTTCAGCTCACTGTTCCGTTGTTCAAACAAAATATGTACCCTGATTGCGACTTACAGTCGTCTTTATCGGTTTGGAAACTTGCAGTGGTGAACCCAGTCACCTCAATTTATCATTCTCCATATACTAAGAAAGCATCCTTAGTTCGTCTAAGATACTTAATGATGTTCTTAACATCAATTCAGTGACATTCACCTGGATCGGCCTGATAGTGATTGCATATGCTCAAACCATATGAGACTCCAAGTCGCGTACATATCATTGTTGGGTTTTCTAGGTAAAACCAAGATCATATTAAGCTATGAAATGTGCGAATACAACAAATTAAAGTTGCGGAAATACTCACTTTGATCGGCTTTGCGATGCGAAGAACATAATTTTTTTTTTGCTCCTTGAAGCTCTCGGCCATGCCTCCTTTTTGTGCTCCATGTTTGATCTCCAAGCTCCAATATTTGTGTGTGGATTCCATGCTCATGAATAGGTTTCCCTATCACCTTTGTGAGACCCTTTTGAGTGCTAGCTCTTGAGATTTTGCAACAAAATCATGAAGAATTGAAGCCTAGCTTCACGCCCAAGAGAGAAAAAAGGCACCATTGCCGTGAGTTAGGGAGAGGAGAGGGATAGAAGATGAGTGTGTTATGTATATGTTTCTAAAACAATTACCAAGCCATTTACCAAAGTCAAAACCATTTTTGGCATATGCTTTCCAAAAGCAATTTGGAGGGAAAAGAGCATTAATTGCTCTCAACCATCTCCATCACCAAAAAAGTGACATGACACACATCACAAAAAGTGGATGTGACATGTGAGTGACTTACGATATGATATGTGGCCGGACTTGATGCAAAATCGGAGTGGCCTCACAAACACATTCTGGGCTCGGGTTCGTTAATTCCGAATTAACGAATTTTTCGTTGCGACGTAATTAAATCAAATTTAATTAAATAATTATGCCTAGCAAAATTACTATTCACGTCGCTAATGAATTAATTCTAAATTAACTCGTTTGCCCGAATTAAAATCCAATTTTAATTCCGCTTCGAAATCTAATTTTGTTTAATATATCGAATATATTATTTTATCGATTAATTCCAAATTAATCGTTCTCTCTCTTTAAATAATATTTTATCCTAGATAAAATATCTCCGTAATTAATCCTAGATTAATTTTCTCTCTCTTATAATTAATCCTAGATTAATTATATCTGAGTCATATTTAATCGGTGAATCTTCGGGAAGCGACCCATGAGATCCTCAGATATGTTGGCAGTAAATCCCGTCGTCGGACTATCCGAACACGTACGTACCTAGTACTACGTTTTTACCGATTTACAAGACATGGTTGGCTTCTAGCAAAGCACAGTGCCTACCCAATTCTCCAAAAATATTCTTAAAGGAATATATAATCTATATCAGGCGTAGTATACGTAGTATTGCGTATTGCGATCCAGTATCGGATGTCACATGCAAGACCTGGGGCTGGAATTGTGTCTGCCCCGTACGAAGCATATATCAGATCTCTGGTAACTAGTCTATATAATCGGATAATCTTGACCTAGTCATATTATCCCGATGACTGCAGTACTAAAGAGTACTAGTTCTGTATCCTGTGTGATCATCATTTCCATATAACTGGAGTGATACTTCCGTCTTGACATCACACCCAATACACTACGATTCTAATTATACCCAGAAGAGGCGTACACAGAACCTGTTAAAGCCCTGGACGACCAAAACCAAAGTATATTGATTGTCGCAAGTATTAGCTATGCAAGTCTCTGGTTAAGACCAAATACACCTACCCTGATTCAGACTTCCATAGACACATAGTCATACTACCAATGGAATTCTGAAGGGTCTATCCAGAGCGAAGCTATTTCCGTACCATCGGTAAACACAACCTCCTATTACACTTGCATAAGTATCCAATACTTAAATATATGATAACTATGTCGTTATGCTCGCACAACTCGCACAAGTGCAATACTAGTCAATTCCGCATTATCGATGACTAGTCTCGATAATACTACGACTAGGGATATTTAATGATTAAACCTTCGTGGATTGATATTGTCTCATATCATCTCAATCCGGAACTAATCATATGGACTTTTATCATTTATGTATCTTGGTAATCCAATTACAAATGATAAAAGAGAAATTTCCTTTGTCACATAGTTAATTTGCACAACAACACCATGTTCTGTACAAATAGTGATGCTATGGGTCATAATTGTCCAACAATCTCCCACTTGGCCTATAGCCAATCACTCAAGTGTCATACACCTGAACTATGTACGGTTCGCTCAAACTTCTGCTGAGAAACTACTTTCGTCAGCGGATTTGCAAAGTTATCATCTGATGCGATTTATTCGATCATCACATCACCACGATGTATGATCCGAACAAATCAGATGAATAGTTGAAGTATATACTTGGATCGTTGATGAGACCATTAATTCCTTAGCCTGTGCTGTTGCCTAGCTCAGCTGCTAATAGAACTATACCTAATCTGATTAGGATTATTATAGATCCAAATTGCTTCTATTGTTGCCTCAGCTGCAGCAATATTCCACTTTTGTTATTTATTCGGCAACAGTATCTTGCTTGGAAGATTTCCAGCTCAATGTTCCTTTATTCAAATTATATAGTACCTTTATTACGACTTATAGTCGTTATTGTCGGTTTGGAAACTTGCAGCGGTGAACCCAGTCACTTCAAGTTCTCATTCTTCATAACTTAAGAAAGCATCTTTAGTTCATCTAAGATACTTAAGGATGTTCTTAACATAAATCCAGTGACTATCACTTGGATTGGCCTGATTGTGACTCCATATGCTCAAAGCATATGAGACACCAGGTCACACACATATCTTTCAATGTATGAGTTCTCAGAGAGTGCCAACAACTTTTAGATATATCCCAGTAGATCTTTATTCTTAGAATAAAGGTTGTCTCTCCCAAGTAGTATACGGAGAATTTTCATGAAAGCTAAGCTTTCACCGATTATATTATGGGAATGTCATTTCCAAGAAATGATATATCATCATTATATAGGACAATCATTGTCAGTGCGCTCCCACTAACCTCCTTATATACACAAGAATCATTTTCGTTTTGAATTAAATCATATACCATTATGATTACATCAAAATGATAGTTCCAAGAACACAATGCTTGCTTCAATCCATAAATGTATCGATTTAACTTGCAAACCTTGTTTGCATGTTTTGGTATGAAAAAACCGTCAGGATGTTGTAAACATCCTCCAAAAGGTTTCCTTTTAAGGAAAGCGGTTTTGATGTTCCGCTTCCATATTTCATAAATGAAAAATGCAGCATTAGCAAGCATTATCCAAATGGATTTAACCATGGCAACGGATAAAAGTTTTCGTCGTAATCGACACAATGTTGAGAATGATACCTTTTCGCTACAAGCCTAGCTTAGTACGTGGGTATGTTGCCATCAATGTTTGTCTTCCTTGAAGACTCATTTAGTACTAACAGGCACAATGCCTTCAAGTGTATCAACCAGTGTCCAAACTTAGTTGTATACATGGAATCCATTTCGGACTTCATGAAACTTTGCCATAGTAGGGAGTTAGTTTGTCTTCCTTATACGTAGTCAGTTTGTCTTCCTCAATAAGATTGACATCTTCATGAGGTGAGATCAGAAACCTATACCTCTCAGGTTGTTTTCTGACTCTCTCAGACTTATGTGGTTCTTGTGTATTCGAAGATTGTGGTACAGTTTCATCCTTGATGAACTGTTTGTGTTCCGTTAAGGAATTGGTGCCTTGAACAGTATTACTCTGATTTTCATCGAGTTTTACTTTCCTCCCACTTACCACTGCATATAGGTATTCCTTTTAAGAAAACCGCATGGCGAGCAACAATTACATTATTTTCTTGTGAGTTGTATAAGTACTATACTTTGGTTTCCCTAGGACAACCTACAAATTAGGCACTTATCCAATTTTGGTTCTAGTTTGGTATCATCCAAACATATGCCCAGCATACCCAAATCTTCAGGAATGAGAAAAATCGGTTTCTTTCCTGTTCATATTTAATATGAAATCTGTCAAACAGATTTTCATGGAACCTTATTCAAAATAAGTGTTGCATTGTTTAATGCGTATCCATAGAAGGAAAATGGTAGCTTAGAGCGACTCATAATTAACCTTATCATGTCCAACAAAATTCAGTTTATCTGTTTGGACACACCGCTCAATTGAGGTGTTCCGGGAGGTGTCCACTGTGAAAGAATATTATACTCTTTCAAATAATTGAGAAGCTTATTGCTTAAGTATTTCCATCACGGTCTAACCGTGACGGTTTATTACTTTAGCCGATCTGTTTGTCTACTTCATGTCGAAACTCTAAAAGTTTCTAACTTATGTTTCAAAATAAACACATAACCATAACTCGATGCTACATCCATAAAGGTTACGAAGTGTTCATATCCACCTCTAGCCTAGCTAGACATGGGCCCACTTATGTCACTATGAACGAGGGCTAATGGATCGGTGGCACTTGCACTTTTTACCAAGTAAAAGGTGTTTTAGGCACTTTGCCTAATAAACTAGATTCATAGACATTATTTGAATAAAATCAAATCTGTCATAGTATCCACTCTTCAAAAGTGTGGATATACAAGTCTTGTTTAGATGTGTCCCATACAACAATGCCACAAATAAGTCTCATCTGATCAAATCAGTTTGAGCTATTTGTTTGTTATGTCATATGTATGAGATTCATTTATATTCAAAATATAAATACTATTATTCACATCTAATGTGTTTATCTCAATATCATCTTTATGAAATAAAACACTTTAGTGTTCTAGAATATAAAGGTATACCCGCAACGGGTTAAACTCTGATATAGAGATAATGTTTCTAGAAAAACTAGGTACATTTTAACAGTTTCCTAATTTAAGTACACACCCGAAAGGTAGTTCCTAAACTTAGGATTCTACGGTTAAATCAGCGACTCTCATCCCGTTTCCGACTCGTAGGTAAATCTCAACTGAAGTCAGTATTCTGCTCATCAGCAGATTCTGCACATCAGTACATATATTTATGTACCACTTATAGTAACAAAATCCAATTTTGAAACTAATAGTGAACATGTTTATAAAAAACATACTTGAAGCCGGAGCCTTGCCCGTCTTCACTTCCTTCATGCCTGCCTTGTCCATACGGCAGTCATGCTTCCAGTGACCCCGTTCGCCACAGTTTAGGCAGACATCTTGGGATATGACCTTTGTCATCCAAGAAGACTGTGATGATTTTGCCTTTGCCCATTTTAAAAGCTCTGGCTCTGCCTCTTAGAGCATAGCCATCAACTATCCAAGAGTTTACTCTTGGTTCACAATGAACATGCCCCAGCTTTCGGGTAGAGACTATAAGATCAAATCTTTGGAAGTCTCGACCACGTAGGTAATGCCCAGCTAACCTAGCTGATCGATGTCAGCAATCATCTGTGACACCTAGTACTCGACAGATGTATCCTCTGACATACATGAGCGAAAGAGCTTCTTTTGCAATTTGTACTTCTAAGATCTAAGAATATATCTATAAAGATCTTTAATTTCATCATCATGGTACAAGGATCTAATCCTTAATTTTGACAATGAAATTAAAGTGTCATTGCATCTAGCATAAATGATTGAGCACTAAAGTTATCATCATATGAATCTTCCAAAGATCATGTTCTACTATTTTCTTAACTCCGGGTTTAGGCCCAAGAGGTTGTTTATCAAATAGAATAACTTCTCAGTTCCCAGGACTATCCTGAGGTTCTATTCCCAATCTGAAAATTAAAGCCGTTTAAAGACATTTTTACCCAGGTTTATGTTTTAAACGCTAATCTTTCAGTTATCTCGATTGCTATAGTCCAACTATCCAATCAACGATTTCAGGTACTATTGAATATAATGATTACTATAGTCTAACTATATAATCAACTATAATTTGATTAGTTAAATTCAAATATATTGATTACTATAATCCAATTATATAATCAACTATAAATGAAGTACTTTGAATACAGTCCAACTGTTTAATTAAAACAACGATTAAATATTAGTCCAACTAATATATTTATTAATTAATGACGAAAAATGAAATGAGCGCGTATTGGCAAGTATCTAAACGAAATTGCAAATTTAATACTTGCCTCCCACTATTTTTCGGTGAGCCTCTAACCCTATGTTGAGTACTAGAGAAACCTTGTTTCCTAGTGGGCTAGGATCCCGTTAAATAACACACAACCTTGACTTTGGCCAACAAGCTGTATGATATTTAACTAGGTAGATCTCTAAGATCAATTGGATCTCATCCAATTCCTAGATCCAGTAGGTGGACATCTAAGTCCGAAACATATATCTAATATATGCCAATATATCCAATATATTCCCTAACTTTTTCCTCTGAATCAATTAAGCCTTGGCTTTGGCACAACAAACTTAATTATTCCAGTTAAGCGGGACCCATTGACCTTGGAAAGCTTCGTAATCGATGTCGATGGACACGAAGTGATCTTGACTTTGGCCAACAAATCACAACTTGGACAAGACATGCGATATGGAACAAAGCCTTAATGATTCAAACACATCCGCGATGGACAAAGGTCTTGACTTTGGCCAACAAACCGGTGCCAATCTTAGATATTGAGAATGAATCATTCAATGGAAGGAAAAACGCTTAATATATGTTGAGGGTTTTTCGCGTAATTGGCAACCAATTAATTATCTTTGATTAGGTCTCATCATACACCCTTAAAAATGCATTCTAAAAGCATAATAAGGCGCGATAAAGAAATTAATAATGATATGCGGATGGATATTTAAAACAACATGTTCCTAGAACAAATCTCTCCATTTCCTCTCTCCCGCTAGCACAAATCATACTTCTACCCAATTACATAACACTTTTAAAGAAACCTCATTTACATTGAGGGGAATAGGTGATAATAAAAATACAAAGAATATGTTGGACAATTATGACCCATAGCATCACTATTTGTACAGAACATAGTGTTGTTGTACAAATTAACTATATGACAAAGGAAATTGCTCTTTTATAATTTGTAATTAGATTACCGGGATATATAAATGATAAAAGGTCTATATGATTAGTTCCAGATTGAGATGATATGAGACAGTATCAATCCATGAAGGTTTAATCATTAAAACATCCCTAGTCGGAGTATTATCGAGATTGGACATCGATAATGCGTAATAGACTAGTATTACACTTGTGCGTTTTATGGGAGTATAACAGCATAGTTCTCATATATTTAAGTATTGGATACTTATGCAAGTGTAATAGGAGGTTGTGTTTACCGATGGTACGGAAACAGCTTCGCTCTGGATAGACCCCTCAGAATTCCATTGGTAGTATGGCTATGTGACTATGGAAGTCCAAATCAGGGTAGGTGTATTTGATCTTAACCTGAGACTTGCACCGCTAATACTTGCGACAATCAATATACTTTGGGTTTGGTCGTCCAGGGCTTTAACCGGTTATGTGTACGCCTCTTCTGGGTATATTGAGAATCGTAGTGTATTGGGTGTGATGTCAAGATTGAAGTATCACTCCAGTCATAGTGAAGATGATGGTCACGCAGGATATGGAACCGGTACTCTTATATGCTGTAGCTATCGGGATATAATGACTCAGTCATGTTTATCCGATTATAGAGACTAGTTACCAGAGATCCGATATGTGCTTCGTACGGGGCAGACACAATTCCAGCCCCGGGCCTAGCACGTGACATCCGATACTGGATCGCAATATGCAATACGATGTATACTACTCCTGATATAGATCACATATTCCTTTAAGAATATTTCTGGAGAATTGGGTAGGCACGGTGCTTTGCTAGAAGCCAACCATGTCTTGTAAATCGGTAAAAATATAGTACTAGGTACGTACGTGTTCGGATAGTCCGACGACCGGATTACTGCCAACATATCAGGGGATCTCATGGGTCGCTTCCCGAAGATTCACCGATGACGTATGACTCGCACATAATTAATCTAGGATTAATTATAAGGGAGAGAAAATTAATCTATGATTAATTTCGGAGATATTTTATCTGGGATAAATTATTATTTAAAGAGAGAGAACGATTAATTTGGAATTAATCGATAAAATAATATATTCGATATATTATATGAAATTGGATTTCGACGCGGAATTAAAATTAGATTTTAATTCGGGCGAACGAGTTAATTTAGAATTAATTCGCTAGCGACATGAATATTAATTTTGCTAGACATAATTATTTAATTAAATTTGATTTAATTGCGTCGCAACGGAAAATTCGTTAATTCGGAATTAGCGAACCCGAGCCCGGGAGTGTTTGCGGGCCCACTCGCATTTCGAATCAAGTGGGGCCCACAAGTCACATCAAGCGTCACATCACTAGTCAACTTTATCACTTTATTGTGATGGAAGTTGTTGGATGATGCTTGAGTGTGAACCCTCAAATGTGATGGTTGAATGACATTTACCAATTAATTATTTTTGGTATTTGACTTTCAAATTTTGTGTATTAGATAAATAACACACCAACACAACTTCTCTCTTCCTCTCCCTCTCCATTCGGTCTTGGGCCATTTTTCTCTCAAAAATTCCTTCAATGCCGTTAGCAAGGAGAAGCTTTAGGGGAAATTTGTGGCAAAATTTCCTAGTGCTAGCACACTAAAGAGTCATCCAAAGGCGATAGGGAAACAAACCCTTGAGCATGGAATCCATTACAAAGCTTGGAGCTTGGAGATCATTTCCATGGAGGTTGACTGAACCAACAAGGAGCATAAATTGGACATTGCCGAGAGCTTCAAGGAATGGCCAAAAATTTTGTGTTCAACGCATCGCAAATCCATTCATTGTAAGTATGATTCTGCCATACTTATTTATAGTATTCACATTGATTTCATTGTTTGATTGATCTTGGGACTATAGTAGTAACCCAACATTGGTATCAGAGCCTAATTTAAGCATGAAATTGGAATTATGGTAAAATTGGGTAAAATTGATTTGAGCATGTTTGGATGATATTGATTGTTTGAGTACGCTTGAATGATGATAACATAGTGTTATGCATGGTCAATTTGATGAAAATTGAATTGGATCAAATTTTCCCTAATTAGTATGCTGGGCCGAAAGTTGCTATTGCCCTAATGTCATGGTAATTTTGTTTTTTAAATCATTGGATGAGTTTGAAAGACTTGGGAAATGTTGATTTAGGATTTAATTGGATTAAAATCGAAATCGGACATAAATACCCTAATTGCCGTGAGTTGAACCATGGAAAATGACTTGATTTTTTGATTCAATTGTGTTGGACATGTGTTGATGATAATAAGCATGATCAATTATATAAATTGGTATTTTGGAAATGTTAATTTGGTAATTAATCATGGCTATACACTTTAGATTAATTTAATAGTGAAATTTGGAAATTTGTAATTTAATTAATTGGGCTTAATTTGGAATTGGGCTTGAAATGTTGTATTTGGCTTAATGGGCTTGGTTGGGCCAAGTTTGGTTAAGGTTAATTGGTTGGATCCAATTGGGCCCAAAACCATATCCATAAAGTCAAAATATAATTAAAATGGGCCTTTAAAATTTTAATTGGGCCTAATGGGCCTAAATTGATTTTTGGCAAAGGGTGATTCCTTATTGCTCTTTGGTTGCCAAAGTCCATGCCTTATAAATTAATTGAAAGCCCATTGGACTTTAATTAAATTGACATTGGATGTTAATTGGGCTTTGAGACCCGTAATGATTAGATTTAGAATCTAAGTCGCAAAGGCTCATTAAATAAAGTGTAATTATTTAATTTGGAATTAAATAAAGAATTAGTATTGAATACAAATTAAATTGGATTTAATGTTGTAGTTTAATATAATTCAAGAATTCAACTTTGAGTACTTATTCTTAAAACGAGTTTGACTCGCGCAAAATCAAATCGTTGTTTGAACATTGGATGGTCATTAATTTCAGATTAATTAATTGGATTAGATTGATTGATAGCATGCTTTGTGTGAATACATGGATGTGATGTATGGATAATGTATATCAGATGGATATTAGATGGGTGAGGGAATTTTGGAAATTGTTGTAATAAGTTTGGAATTTATTAAATTGGACCTGCGTGTCCAGCCTATTACCTCTTGATTCTTTGTATTTCGCTTATCACATATTCCACTAAATGTAAATGAGGTTTCTTTAGAAGTGTTATGTAATTGGGTAGAAGTAAGATTCGTGCTAGCGCGAGAGAGGAAATGGAGAGATTTGTTCTAGGAACAAAGTGTGTTAAATATCCATCCGCATATCATTATTAATTTATTTACGCGCCTTATTATGTTTTTAGAATGCATGTTTAAGGGTGTATGATGAGACCTTAACAAAGATAATTAATTGGTTGCCAATTACGCGAAAAACTCTCAACATATATTAAGTGTTTTCCTTCCATTGAATGATTCTTTCTCAAGATCCAAGATTGGCACTGGTTTGTTGGCCAAAGTCAAGGACTTTATTAATCGCGGATGTGTTTGAATCATGAAGGCTTTGTTCCATATCGGTGTCTTGTCCAAGTTGTGATTTGTTGGCCAAAGTCAAGATCACTTCTTGTCCATCGACATCGATTACGAAGCTTTCCAAGGTCAATGGGTCACGCTTAACTGGAATCATTAAGTTTATTGTGCCAAAGCCAAGACTTAGTTGATTCAGAGGAAAAAGGTTAGGAAAATATATTGGATATATTGGCATATATATTATATATATGTTTAGGACTTGGATGTCCACCTAGGAATTGGATGAGATCCAATTGATCTTAGAGATCTACCTAGTTAAATATCATACAACTTGTTGGCCAAAGTAAAGGTTGTGTGTTATTTAACGGGATCCTAGCCCACTAGGAAATAAGGTTTCCCGAGTACTCAACAAAGTGTTAGAGGCTCGCCGAAAAATAGTGAGAGGCAAATATTAAATTTGCAATTTCTTTTAGTTACTTGCCAATACGTGCTCATATCATTTTCGTCAATATTAAATAAAAATATTAGTTGGACTAATATTTAATCGTTGTTTTAATTAAACAGTTGGACTGTATTCAAACTACTTCAAATTATAGTTGATTATATAATGGGATTATCGTAATCAATATATTTGAATTTAACTAATTAAATTATAGTTGATTATATAGTTACACTATAGTAATCATTATAATCAGTAGTACCTGAAATCGTTGATTGGATAGTTGGACTATAGCAATCAAGATAATTGAAAGATTAGCGTTTAAAACATAACCTGGGTAGAAATGTCTTTAAAAGACTTTAAATTTTCTAATTGGGAATAATACCTCAGGATAGTCCTGAGTACTGAGAAGTTACATTATTTGATAGAGAAACCTCTTGGGCCTAAGCCCAGAGTTGAGCAAATAGTAGAACATGATCTTTGGAAGATTCATGTGATGATAACTTTAGTGCTCAATCCTTTGTAGCTTACTGCAATGACTCTTTGATTCCGTCGTCAGAATTATGGATTAGATCCTTGTACAATGATAATGAAATTAAAGATCTGCATAGATCTATTCTTAGATCTTAGAAGTACGAATTGCAAATGATTGCTCGTGTATTTTAGAGGGTACATCTGTCGAGCACTAGGTGTCGCAGATGATTGCTGACATCGATCAGCTAGGTTAGCTGGGCATTACCTACGTGGCTGAGACTACCAAATATTTGATCTTATAGTCTCTACCCGAAAGCTGGGACAGGTTCATTATGAACCAAGTGTAAACTCTTGGAGAGTTGAAGGCTATGCTCTAGGAGGCAAAGCCAGACCTTCTAAAATGGGCAAAGGCAAAATCATCACAGTCTTTTGGGAAGACAAAGGACATGTCCCAAGATGTCTGCCTAAACTATGGCAAACGGGGTCACTGGAAGCGTGACTACCGTATGGACAAGGCAGACATGAAGGAAGTGAAGAAGGGGCAAGGCTCCAGCTTCAAGAATGTTTGTTATAAACATGTTCACTATTAGTTTCAAAATTGGATTTTGATACTAGATGTGGTACATAAATATGTATTGATGTGCAGAATCTGTTGATTAGCAGAAGACTGACTTCAGTTGAGATTTATCTGCGAATCGGAAATGGGACGACAGTCGCTGTTTTAACCGTAGAATCCTAAGTTTAGGAACTACCCTTCGGGTGTGTACTTAAATTAGGAAACTGTTGTAATGTACCTAATTTGACTAGAAACATTATCTCTATATCAGAGTATAACTCGTTGCGGGTATACCTTTATATTTTAGAACACTAAAGTGTTTTATTTTATAAAGATGATGATGACGGCTGATTTTGGTCTCAGGGGCAATAATGGTTTTTTACTCCCGAGACAATCCTCCTCGAACTGTGAATTTGTTTTGTTTATGGGAAACCAAAAGCAAATTTGGCAAAAGACAGATAAATGCACCAATCAACAAAGAGATTTAATGTGGTTCGGCGGATTAGATCCAACCTACGTCCACGGGGATTAAACGAGCGATATTTTATTTCCGAAATATGCTTTTTCTGGTCTGTCTTGTATTTACAAGCCTAATTCCAATTCTTCCCTTTACGTATGCTTTCCCCCTTATTTATACTAGTAAAGAAATCAATTTGCTTTTCCTATAAGGATTCCTAGTTGAAACTACCTTCACTTCCTTTATCCAATTAGGACATTGACTTATCAACTTTTCCCCATAAAAGTAGGATAACTTATCTTCTTATCCGTAAAAATAAGATGCATTATCTTCTGGATATTATCTCACCATATCCTCGGTCTTCATTTGGTCGGTCACAATGGTCTTTTGAACTGAGAATACCGCTATCGATTTGATAATGCCCGGTCATCCGATCTTAAGTGGTCGATTACCGATCATAAAGTGCTCGACCCCTTACTGTTGGCTTTTAGTGGTCGGGTCGACATTAATGATTTTGATCAAGAAGGGAATTACCTCTTTACCCCTGCCGTACTGTTTAAATATCATAAGACCTGAAAATACCACCAATATTTGTCCCCTAGTTCTCGGTTCCAACAAGTGTACGAGTTGGTGCCGGGAACTTATATAAAAAGAGTGGTATTTGCCGATGAACTGGTGGCCAATCTCTGAAGGAGAAAATTCGTCGGCCTATACTTATCTCATCCTCGGTCTGACTAAGGTGTTCGGCCTGACTTTCTTTCAGACGAAGTGAAATCCCTCATTAATGCAAATCATAGGGTAGCTCTGCTGGGGGTTTGTCTCTACTACGAAGGGCTTCGCGTGCTCCCTCATGCGCTTCATCCCTTAATGCAGTCTTGATCCTCAAAAATGAAATGAGTTGGGTCAGAGTACTTCTGCCCGGGGTTTTTATGGTAGCATTTGTGATTGGTATGTCATGGGTTTGGTGCATTTCCTGATCCCAGATCATCCATTCGTGCCGAGTATGTCCCCGAAATATTGAATATGATTTTCAAAAAGCGAGTGAAGATTTTCTTAACCGAAAAAAGAAAATTTTATTCATATTCGGGGACCTACTGCCCTTCCTACAACTCTCCGCGGGACATTTTGGGAGAGGGTTTAATTGATCTCCTAACCACTATCAGGTTGTTTAAAAAATAAATAAAGAAAAGACCTATTGGAAGTACTTCCTCAACATCTCGGTGTTCCAAGGCTTTTTTACCCGTGTGCCGTCCAGCTGTTCCAAAGTATAGGTACCTGGCCTAACTACTTTATAATTCTATAAGGCCCTTCCCACTTGGCACCTAGCGAACCTTCCTCCGGCTTTCGAGTGTTCAAGGTGACCCTTCGTAATACCAAGTCACCTGGAAGAAAAACACGGGTCCGAACCTTTTTGTTGTAGAAACGGGCCATTCTTTGTTGATAGATTGCTGTCTTCATAACCGTTTTCTCCCTCTTTTCTTCGATCAGGTCGAGATGACGTTTGATGAGTTCTTCATTCTGTCTGTCCTTATAATGCCGGATCTGGTGGGTAGTCATTCCGATCTCTGCTGGAATAACTACTTCGCATCCGTATGATAATGAAAATGGAGTTTCCCCTGTGGAATCCTTACAAGTCGTCCGGTATGCCCACAACACCTCCGGTAACTCCTTGACCCATAAGCTCTTGCAGGCTCCGAGTCGTGCTTTAAGATTGGATTTGATGGTTTTGTTTATCGCCTCTATCTGCCCATTAGACTTGGGATGGACAGCTGAGGCGAATCTTAAGGCGATATGGAAGTCTTCACAGAGTTTTCTGAAACCTTTGCTATCAAACTATTTTCTGTTATCGGTGATGACAGCCCGAGGAATTCCGAACCTGCAGATAATATTATTTCTTAAGAACTCCGTAGCCTTATTCTTTGTGATTGTGGATAGGGGTTAGGCTTCCACCCATTTGGTGAAATAATCTATGGCAACAATGGCATATTTCGCTTGCCCTCGCCCCTTCGGCATCGGTCCGATGATATCCACCCCCACTGGGTGAACGACCAAGGGCTGGAGAGGGTGGTCAACTGTTCTGCAGGCTGGTGGTGAATATTGGCATTCTTCTAGCATCCCTCACAATTCCGGGCCACCTCCATACCGTCCTGATGCATGTTCCGCCAGTAGAACCCTTGCCTTAAAGCTTTAAAGGTAATTGATTGTCCTACTGCGTGACTCTCATAGATTCCCGCATGAATTTCCCTAAGCACATAGTCAGCCTCCTCTTCTGCTAAACATCTCAGAAGGGGTACCGTTCAGCCCCTTTGGTATAGCACCCCTTCGATCATGGAGAACTTGGTGCTTTTGAATTTCAGTTTTATGGCTTCATTTTTATCTTCAGGTGTCTCTCCGGTCTCCAGATATCTCTTGATTTGTTGCATCCATGAAGATTTGCTCTCCATATCCAATACTTCTACCTCGAGCTCTCCTACGTTTTTTTCTCCGAGGCAGAATAGAGAGACTATTCTGGGATTTTCTGCCTTTATCGAAGATACGAGCCGTGCCAGAGAGTCTGCCTCACAGTTTTTTTCCCGACCGACTTGCTCAAAATGCACGTTCCCCATTTTCCCCATCAACCTTCTTACCTCAGCTAAATAGGCTATCATACTTGGCTCCCTGGCTTGGAATTCTCCCTTCAGCTGCTGAACAGCTAGCTGAGAGTCGCTTCTTACAACTATGTCGTGGACGCCCATCACCGTGCATAACCTTAATCTGGCTAAAATTGCCTCAAATTCTGCCTTATTTTTTGTGGCCTCGAAGGCGAATCTCAAGGCGAACAATATTTCTTCACCTATACCATTTTTCAATACGTTTCCGACCCCATTACCCTGTGAGCTGGCATATCCGTCTACTGACATCTCCCATTTGTCTTCCCCCACGGTCAGAATTTGGGGTTCTGTGAATTCAGCAATGAAGTCTGCCAGGGCCTGCCCTTTTACCGCTGTCATTGGGCGGTAAGAAATGTCGTGTTCGCTCAACTCTACCGACCACTTCATTAACCTGCCCGAGACCTCTGGTTTTTGCAGAATCTGTCTCAAAGGATAATCGGTGTAAACCCCAATAGGATCGGCCTGGAAGTAAGGTCGTAATTTCCGGGCCGCAATGATTAATGACAGAGCGACCAGCTTATGTGCTGGATATCTGGTCTCAGCATCTAATAAAGCTTTACTAATATAATACACTGGCCTTTGGACTTTATCGGCCTCTTGCACCAATACTGAACTCACTGCATGTTCCGAAACAGCTAAATATAAGTATAAGGTCTCACCTGGGGATGGCTTTGCTAGAAGTGGGTGCTGCGTCAGGTATTGTTTTAACTGCAGGAAGGCCTCCTCATATTCTGGCGTCCAGTTGACTTCCTTTTTTGCCTTCTTGACGACTTTGAAGAAGGGGTGGCACTTGTCGGTTGCTCGGGAAATAAATCGATTGAGAGCGGCCACCTTACCGGTCAGGCTTTGTACTTCTTTTATCGTCCTGGGAGATTTCAAGTCCAGGACGGCTTGGATTTTATGCGGATTTGCTTCTATGCCTCGGGAGCTTACCATATAGCCCAAGAACTTTCCCGAGGCTACTCCGAAAGCACACTTCTCCAGGTTGAGCTTTAAATTATGCTTCCTTAGCAATTCAAAGGTTTTCTTCAGATCGGCCACGTGACACCCTAGCTCCTTAGACATTGTTATCGTATCATCAACATATACCAGCATCGATGTGCCGATGAGTGGCTTGAAAATCTTGTTCACCAGCCTCGGAAAGGTTTCCCCCTCATTTTTCAATCCGAAGGCATTACTTTATAACAGTAAAGCCCTTGATCGGTAACAAAGGTCGTCTTCTCCTCATCCTCAGGATGCATCTTGACCTGGTTATATCCCAAGAAGGCATCCATGAAGCTTAGCAGTCCCTGGCAGGCCGTTGAATCAACCGACTGATCTACGTTTGGTAGTGAGAAGCTGTCTTTCGGGCACGCTTTGTTGAGTTCGGTGAAATCCACACACATAATCCACTTTCCATTGGATTTCTTTACTAATACCACATTTGATACCCCCTCCGGGTATTTCACTTCTCTGATGAAACCAGCTTTCAACAGTTTTTCCACCTCGGCAGCCATTGCTCTGCACCGTTCCTGGTTAAAGGTTCTTTTTTTTGCTTGACCGGTTTGTGTGATGGGCTTACTGCCAAACGATGATTGATGAACTTCGGATCAATCTCGGGCATGTCGTCGTGCCCCCATGCAAAGATGTCCGGGGTACTCCTTCTCAGACACTTCAGCATATCCTGCTTCAGGACCTCGTCTAAGTCTCCCCATATTTTTACATTCTTTCCAGGCCCGAAAAGCTCCATCACCTCTAATTCTTCGACTGCCCCTAGCCGGCAGCAGCTTTCTTTTGCCGAGGACCCATATCTTTACTTGCTTCTTCCTCGTCTTCGTTCCCTTGTCTTTTTCGGGTACCTGCTTCAATGCAAAAGGTTCCCGTGAGAGGGTGGCAAAACAGCTCCGAGCCACCTTCTAACTCCCGCGCACGATTCCAATCCCTTCTCCGGGTGGGGAACTTCAACTTTAAGTAATAGCAAGACATTGCAGCCTTTGTCTTCATCATGAAAGGCCGACCAACAATGACTTGGTAACTGCTCATGCAATCCACCACTGTGAAATTTATCATAATCGTCCGAGTCCGGGGACGGGTTTCGATCGTCATTGCCAATTGTATCCTTCCCAATAAGACGACCGTTGATCCCCCGAAGCCATATATGGGAGTCCCATCGTCGCTTAGAGTCGCATATTCCACACCAAGGCCGTCCAAAGCTTCATTGGAGATTATATCCACTGCACTCCCGTGGTCCACTAGGATTCTGTCTACCTCAGAACCGCTGATTGTCACTTTGATTATTAATGCATCATCGTGGGGGAAACTCACCCCTCGAGCATCCTCATCCGTGAACATTATTGGCACTGCCCGACCACCTTGTATTTCCGAGGCCCGTTCTGTTTCTAACACTTCCAACCCCTAAGTTTGACTATAGTTTTTTCTTGATCGGTTAGAGTGCCCGACCAATGTCTTTCCTCATGCGATGATATTCACCTGACGACAATTTGTTCTCTGTCTGGCCGTCATAACTTCGTGGTCAATATAATTATTCAAGTACCCATTCCACGCCAGGTCTTCCATTTACTCCCGCAAGTCTTTGCATCCATTCATCGTATGTCCCCTCAAATTATGATGCATGCAATAGGATTTATTATTCCTCCTGTCTGGCGGGAATCTCCTGAGGTCAAGTTCTATCAAGAGACCTTTTCCCTGGATTTCCATGACGATTTGCCCCAGTGGTTTATTAAGAGGAATGTATTCCTCTTCCCCGGCCACATGGTTCACCTGAGTCGAGATTCTATTTTCCTGGTCATCCCGGGGTACCGGCTTGAATTCCTTTCACCTCGGGGGTGGTTTTTTGAACTCCATGTCTGGCCTGCGAGGAGCTTCTGCCCTCATCTTTCTCTCTTTGATAGCTGTCCCCCTCCGGGTAATTCTCTCCTCATCTTCCAACAAAACGAATTTCCAGGCAATTTCCAAAGCGGTGGCATAATCTGGTATATCATGTATCCTCAAGTGGGTCTACAGCTTCCCGATCTTTAAGGCTCATTTCAAACTCTCCAAGGCCTCGAGCGACTCATATCCCCCGACCTCGAGCACCATGCTATGGTACCGCTCAATGAAAGCCTTCAGGGGTTCATCGTCCCCCTGTTTCATGAGCCTCAATTAACCAATTGTCTTCTATGGGACGCAGACCCCTTTGAAATGCCGAACAAATGACTTCCTGAGTTGCGCGAAGTTTCCAATGCTCCCTGGGGCTAGACCTCTGAACCACATAATGGCAAATCCCCCCAAGGTTAGGGGGAATACTTTGCAAACGTCATCCCCTACTACTCCTTGGACCTCCATCAACAGGACAAAACTCTCAATATGGGATTTTGGATCAGTGTGGCCTTTGTAGGGCGTCATGGACGGCATGTTGAATCGTTTTGGGAACTTTACCGCCCTTATTTCTTCTGTGAAGGGAGATTCAGCCTCGCCGTCCCGAGCATCTCCCGTGTCCGTTTTGAGGTTCGCTCCCCACTCGGCCATTTATTTTCTTAACCAAGATTTTATACTGCCATTTGTGTTACCGTGCCGCCTCCTGCGGCCTTCTTTGCGTCTGTCGCCCCTGGTGCGGCGTTCCTCATGGCTTGAGATTTCCCTTCCAGTTTCACCATCCTTCCTATCTCCCCTTCTGGTGTCGCGGGGGCCATCATAGGAAGAATCTGGCGTATGTCTCCCCTCTTCTTATTCCCACGTATCCTCCGTTTGTAAATCTTTTTCTACCACTACAGACCTCATCCCGTAGGGGCCCTTCCTCATTGGTTCATCGTCATCACTCACACATGCGACCCTTTTTCCTTCCGCTACTTCGCCTCTCCTTCGACTGGTTCCGGCTTCTAGTCTCTCATTATTCGTCTTTTCCATCCTCTCAAGTTTGTCCATCATGGATTTCAAAGGTTTTGATTTTCCTCCCTATCTTTCCTCATATTTTCCTCTATCTTCTCCATCCAATCCGCTGTTGAACTCCCTGACGACCGGTGATTTCCATCTTTTGCCATTGTCTTATTACACTAGCTGTTTTTTGTTGAATCCCCACAGACGGCGCCAACTGTTGATGGCTGATTTTGGTCTCAGGGGCAATAAGGGTTTTTTACTCCCGAGACAATCCTCCTCCAACTATGAACTTGTTTTGTTTATGGGAAACCAAAAGCAAATTTGGCAAAAGACAGATAAATGCACCAATCAACAGAGATTTAACATGGTTCGGCGGATTAGATCCAACCTACGTCCACGGGCACAGAACGGGCGATATTTTATTACCGAAATATGCTTTTTCTTGTATGTCTTGTGTTTACAAGCCTAATTCCAATTCTTCCCTTTACGTATGCTTTCCTCCCTTATTTATACTAGTAAAGAAATCAGTTTGCTTTTCCCATAAGGATTCCTAGTTGAAACTACCTTCACTTCCTTTATCATATTAAGACATTGACTTATCAACTTTTCCCCATGAAAGTAGGATAACTTATCTTCTTATCCGTAAAAATAGGATGCCTTATCTTCTGGATATTATCTCGCCATATCCTCGGTCTTCATATGGTCGGTCACAATGGTCTTTTGAACTGAGAATGCTTCTATCGATCTGATAATGCCCGGTCATCCGATCTTAAGCGGTCGGTTACTGATCATAAAGTGCTCGGCCCTTACTATTGGCTTTTAGTGGTCGGGTCGGCATTAATGATTTTGATCAAGAAGGGAATTACCTCTTTACCCATGTCGTGCTGCTTAAATATCATAAGACCTGAAAATACCACCAACATATGATATTTAGATAAACACATTAGATGTGAATAACAATATTTATATTTTGAATATAAATGAATCTCAAACTTATAACATGACAAACAAATAGCTCAAACTGATTTGATCAGATGAGACTTATTTGTGGCATAGTTGTCTGGGACACATTAAACAAGACTCGTATATCCACACTTTTGAAGAGTGGATACTACGACGGATTTGATTCTATTAAAATAATGTCTATGAATCTAGTTTATTAGGCAAAGTGCCTAAAACACCTCTTACTTGGTAAAAGTACAAGTGCCACCGATCTGTTAGCCCTCATTCATAGTGACGTAAGTGGGCCCATATCTAGCTAGGCTAGAAGTGGATAGAAATACTTCGTAACCTTTACGGATGTGGCATCGCGTTATGGTTATGTGTTTCTTTTGAAACATGAATCGGAAACTTTTGATAAAATCAAAGAGTTTCGACACGAAGTAGACAGACAGATCGACTAAAGTATTAAAACATCATGATTAGAGCATGATGGAAAATACTTAAGCGATATGTTTCTCGAATATATGAAAGAGTATAATATTCTTTCATGATGGACTCTTCACGGAACACCTCAATTTGACGGTGTGTCCGAACGTAGAAACCGAATTTTGTTGGACATGATAAGGTTAATTATGAGTCGCTTTGAGCTACCATTTTCCTTTAAGGGATACACATTTAACAAGTGAAACACTTATTTTGTATAAGGTTCCATAAAAATCTGTTAGACAGACTTCATATTAGTTATGAACAGGAAAGAAACATGGTTTTCTCATTCCTGGTAATTTGGGAATGCTAGGCATATGTTTGGATGATACCAAACTAGAACCCAAATCGGATAAGTTCCTAATTTGTAGGTTATCCTAGGGAAACCAAAGTATAGTACTTATACAACTGACAAGAGAACAATTTAATTGTTGCTCGCAATGCGGTTTTCCTAAGAGGAATACCTATATGCAGTGGTAAGTGGGAGGAAAGTAAAACTCGATGTAAATCGGAGTAATATTATTCCAGGCACCGATTCCTTAATGGAACACATACAATTCATCAAAGATGAAACTGTACCACAATCTTCAAATACACAAGAACTGCGTAAGTTGGAGAGTGTCAGAAAACAACCTGGGAGGTATGGGTTTCTGATCTCACCTCATAAAGATGTCAATCTTATTGAGGAATACGAACAGACTACATAAGAGGAAGTGATACAAGGTATTGACTAACTATTTATGGCAAAGTACCATGATGTCCGAAATGGATTCCATGTATACCAACTAAGTTTGGACACTAGTTGGTGTACCGGAAGGCATTGTGCCTATTGGTACTATATAAGTCTTCAAGGAAGACATACATAGATGGCAACAAACCAACGTACAAAGCTAGGCTTGTAGCGAAAAGGTATCGTTATCAACATTGTGTCGATTACGATGAAACCTTTTACTTGTTGCCATGGTTAAATCATTTTGGATAATGCTTGATAATGCTGCATGTTTCATTTATAAAATATGGCAGCGGAACGTCAAAATCGCTTTCCTTAAAGGAAAACCTTTTGGAGGATGTTTAAAACATCCTAACGGTTTTGTCGTACCAAAACAATTAAACAAGGTTTGCAAGTTAATTCGATCCGTTTATAGATTGAAGCAAACATTACATTCTTGGAACTATCGTTTTGATGTAATCATAATGGTATATGATTTAATTCAAAACAAAAATGATTCTTGTGTATATAAAGAGGTTAGTGGGAGCGCATTGACAGTGATTTTCCTACATAATGATGATATATCATTTCTTGGAAATGAGATTCCCATATTACAATCGGTGAAATCTTGGCTTTCATGAAAATTCTCCGTAGAATTTTTGGGAGAGACAACCTTTATTCTACGAATAAGGATCTACTGGGATAGATCTAAAAGTTGTTAGAACTCTCCGAGAACTCGTACATTGAAATAAATGTACGTGACCTGGTGTCTCATATGCTTTGAGCATATCGAGTCATAATCAGGCCA
Organism: Zanthoxylum bungeanum; assembly: GCA_019454045.1. Taxonomy (NCBI): domain Eukaryota; kingdom Viridiplantae; phylum Streptophyta; class Magnoliopsida; order Sapindales; family Rutaceae; genus Zanthoxylum; species Zanthoxylum bungeanum. The sequence continues at coordinate 44,292 of SKCR01034673.1, forward strand.
ATCCAAGTGATAGTCACTGGATTGATGTTAAAAACATCCTTAAGTATCTTAGATGAACTAAGGATGTCTTCTTATATTATGAAGAATGAGAGAACTTGAAGTGACTGGGTTCAATGCTGCAAGTTTCCAAACCGACAATAACGACTATAAGTCGTAATAGAGTTATTATATTGTTTGAATAAAGGAACAGTGAGCTGGAAATCTTCCAAGCAAGATACTGTTGCCGAATAAACAACAAAAGCGGAAAATTGATGCAGCTGAGGTAGCAATAGAAGCCATTGGGATCTTAATAATCCTAATCAGATTAGGAGTAATTTTGTTAGCAGTTGAGCTAGGCTACAACACAGGCTTAAGAATTAATGGTCTAATCAACGATCCAAGTATATACTTCAACTATTCATCTGATTCGTTCGGATCATACATCGTGGCGATGTGATGATCGAATAAATCGCATCAGATGATGTCTTTGCAAATCCGCTGACGAAAGAATTTTTCTCAGCAGAAGTTTGAGCGAACCGTACATAGTTCAAGTCTAGGACACTTGAGTGATTGGCTATAGGCCAAGTGAGAGATTGCTGGACAATTATGACCCATAGCATCACTATTTGTACAGAACATGGTGTTGTTGTACAAATTAACTATGTGACAAATGAAATTGCTCTTTTATCATTTATAATTAGATTACCGGAATATATAAATAATAAAAGTCCATATGATTAGTTTCGGATTGAGATGATATGAGACAGTATCAATCCACGAAGGTTTAATCATTAAAACATCCTTAGTCGGAGTATTATCGAGATTGGACAACGATAATGCGTAATAGACTAGTGTTACACTTATGCATGGTATGGGAGCATAACAGCATAGTTCTCATATATTTAAGTATTGGATACTTATGCAAGTGTAATAAGAGGTTGAGTTTACCGATAGTACGGAAACAGCTTCGCTCTGGATAGACCCCACGGAATTCCATTGGTAGTATGACTATGTGTCTATGGAAGTCCGAATCAGGGTAGGTGTATTTGGTATTAACCTGAGACTTGCACAGCTAATAGTTGCGACAATCAATATATTTTGGTTTTGGTCGTCCAGGGCTTTCACCGGTTCTGTCTACACCTCTTCTGGGTATATTGAGAATCGTAGTGTATTGGGTGTGATGTCAAAATGGAAGTATCACTCCAGTCATAGTGGATATGATGGTCATGTAGGATACAGAACTTGTGATCTTATATGCTGCAGCTATCGGGATATTATGACTATGTCATGTTTATCCGATTATAGAGACTAGTTACCAGAGATCCGATATGTGCTTCGTACGGGGCAGACACAATTCCAGCCCCAGGCCTAGCACGTGACATCCGATACTGGATCCCAAAACGCAATACGAAGTATACTACGCCTGATATAGATCACATATTCCTTTAAGAATATTTCTGGAGAATTGGGTAGGCACGGTGCTTTGCTAGAAGCCAACCATGTCTTGTAAATCGGTAAAAATGTAGTACTAGGTAAGTACGTGTTTGAATTGTCCGACGACCAGATTTACTGCCAACATATCCAGGGATCTCATGGGTCGCTTCCCGAAGATTCTACGATGATGTATGACTCGCACATAATTAATCTAGGATTAATTATAAGAGAGAAAATTAATCTAGGATTAATTACATAGATGTTTTATCTGGGATAAAATATTATTTAAAAAGAGAGAACGATTAATTTGGAATTAATCGATAAAATAATATATTTGATATATTATACGAAATTGGATTTCGACGCAGAATTAAAATTAGATTTTAACTCGGGCGAACGAGTTAATTTAGAATTAATTCGCCAGCGACGTGAATAGTAATTTTGCTAGACATAATTATTTAATTAAATTTGATTTAATTACGTCGCAACGAAAAATTCGTTAATTCAGAAATAGCGAACCCGAGCCCGGGAGTGTTTGCGGTCCCACTCGTATTTCGAATCAAGTGGGGCCCACAAGTCACATCAAGCGTCACATCACTAGTCAACTTTATCACTTTTTTGTAATGGAAGTTGTTGGATGATGCTTGAGTGTGAAACACTCAAATGTGATGGTTGAAAGACATTTACCATTTAATTATTTTTGGAATTTGACTTTCAAATTTTGTGTATGAGATAACATAACACACCAACACAACTTCTATCTTCCTCTCCCTCTCCATTCGGCCTTGGGCCATTTTTCTCTCAAAAATTCCTTCAATGCCGTGAGCAAGGAGAAGCTTTAGGGGAAATTTTGTGGCAAAATTTCCTAGTGCTAGCACACTTAAGAGTCATCCAAAGGTGATAGGGAAACAAACCCTTGAGCATGGAATCCATTACAAAGCTTGGAGCTTGGAGATCATTTCCATGGAGGTTGACCGAACCAACAAGGAGCACAAATTGGACATTGCCGAGAGCTTTAAGGAATGGCCGAAAAGTTTTGTGTTCAACGCATCGCAAATCTGTTCATTATAAGTTTGATTCCGCCATACTTCTTTATAATATTCACATTGATTTCATTGCTTGATTGATCTTGGGACTATAGTAGAAACCCAACAGAATCAAGAGGTAATAGGCTGGACACGCAGGTCCAATTTAGTATTCTAAATTTATTACAACAATTTCCAAAATTGCCCTCACCCATCTAATATCCATCCGATATACATTATCCATACATCACATCCATGTATTCACACAAAGCATGTTATCAATCAATCTAATCCAATTAATGACCATCCAATGTTCAAACAACGATTTGATTTGAGCGAGTCCAACTCGTTTTAAGAATAAGTACTCGAAGTACGAATTCCTGAATTATATCGAACTACAATTTAAATCTAATTTAATTCGTATTCAATACTAATTCTATATTAATTCCAAATTAAATAACTACACTTTTAAATGTGCCTTTACGACTTATATTCCAAATCTAAACTAAATGGGTCTCAAAGCCCAATTAACATCCAATTTCGTTTAATTAAAGGAATCACCATATATGCCTAGAAATCAATTCGGCCCATTAGGCCCAATTAAACTTTAAAGGCCCATTTTCATATTTGGACTTTACGGAAATGGTTTTAGGCCCAATTGGATCCAACCAATTCTCCTAAACCAAACTTGGCCCAACCAAGCCCATTAAGCCCAAATACAACTTTATAAGCCCAATTCCAAATTTAGCCCAACTAATTAAATTCCAAAATTCCGAATTTCACAATTCAATTAACTAAAGTGTATTAGCCATAATTAACTACTTAAATTAACATTTCCAAAATACCAATTTAATAATTAATCATGCTTTCTAATTATCAATTCATGTCCAACATAATTGAAGCAAAATAATTCCCATTTCATGCTTTGAAGCTCACGACAATTTAGGGATTTTAAATCTGATTTCGATTTTAATCCAATTAAATCCAAAATCAATTTATCACATGTTTTTCAACTCATCCAATGATCAAAAAACAAACTTACCATGACTTTAGGGCATACTTCAACTCTCGGCCCAACCTCAAATTTGGGGAAAAATTAATCCAATTCAATTGTCATCAAAATGATCATGCATAACTCTAAGTTATCATCATTCAAGCATACTCAATCAAACAATTTCATCAAAACATGCTCAAATCAATTTTACCCAAATTAAAGTTAAGAACCCTAATTTTCAATTTCATGCTTATTCATGGCTCTTGATACCATTGTTGGGTTTTCTAGGTCAAACCAAGATCATATTAAGCTATGAAATATGCGAATACAACAAAGTAAAGTTGCGGAAATACTCACTTTTATCGGCTTTGCGATGCGAAGAACACAAAAACATTTCTGCTCCTTGAAGCTCTCGGCCATGCCTCCTTTTTGTGCTCCATGTTTGATCTCCAAGCTACAAGCTTTGTGTGTGGATTCCATGCTCATGAATGGGTTTCCCTATCACCTTTGTGAGACCTCTTTGAGTGCTAGCTCTTGAGATTTTGCAACAAAATCATGAAGAAGTGAAGCCTAGCTTCACGCCCAAGAGAGAAAAAGGCACTATTGCCGTGAGTTAGGGAGATGAGAGGGAGAGAAGATGAGTGTATTGTGTATATGTTTCTAAAACAATTACCAAGCCATTTACTAAAGTCAAAACCCATTTTGGTATATACTTTCCAAAAGCAATTTGGAGGGAAAAGAGCATTAATTGCTCTCAACCACCTCCATCACCAAAAAAGTGACATAACACACATCACAAAAAATGGATGTGACATGTGAGTGACTTGCGATGTGATTTGTGGCCGCACTTGATTCAAAATCGGAGTGGCCTCGTAAACACATTCCGGGCTCGGGTTCGTTAATTCTGAATTAACGAATTTTCCGTTGCGACGTAATTAAATGAAATTTAATTAAATAATTATGCCTAGCAAAATTACTATTCACGTCGCTAATGAATTAATTCTTAATTAACTCGTTTGCCCGAATTAAAATCCAATTTTAATTCCGCTTCGAAATATAATTTCGTTTAATATATCGAATATATTATTTTATCGATTAATTACAAATTAATCGTTCTCTCTCTTTAAATAATATTTTATCCCAGATAAAATATCTATGTAATTAATCCTAGATTAATTTTCTCTCTCTTATAATTAATCCTTGATTAATTATATCTGAGTCATACGTCATCGGTGAATCTTCGGGAAGCGACCCATGAGATCCCCAGATATGTTGGTAGTAAATCCGGTCGTCGGACTATCCGAACACGTACGTACCTAATACTACGTTTTTACCGATTTACAAGACATGGTTGGCTTCTAGAAAAGCATCGTGCCTACCCAATTCTCCAGAAATATTCTTAAAGGAATATATAATCTATATCAGGCGTAGTATACGTAGTATTACGTATTGCGATCCAGTATCGGATGTCACATGCAAGGCCTGAGGTTGGAATTCTGTCTGCCCCGTACGAAGTATATATCAGATCTCTGGTAACTAGTCTCTATAATCGGAAAATCATGACCTAGTCATATTATCCCGATGACTGCAGTACTAAAGAGTACTAGTTCCATATTCTGCGTGATCATCATCTCCATATGACTGGAGTGATACTTCCATCTTGACATCACACCCAATACACTACGATTCTCAATATACCCAGAAGAGGCGTACACAGAACTTGTTAAAGCCCTAGATGACCAAAACCAAAGTATATTGATTGTCACAAGTATTAGCGATGCACGTCTCAGGTTAAGACCAAATACACCTACCCTGATTCAGACTTCCATAGACACATAGTCATACTACCAATGGAATTCTGAGGGGTATATCCAGAGCGAAGTTGTTTCCGTACCATCTGTAAACCCAACCTCCTATTACACTTGCATAAGTATCAAATACTTAAATATATGAGAACTATGCCGTTATGCTCCCACAACAAGCACAAGTGTAATACTAGTCTATTCCGCATTATCGATGTCGAGTCTCGATAATACTACGACTAGGGATATTTAATGATTAAACCTTCGTGGATTGATACTGTCTCATATCATCTCAATCCAGAACTAATCATATGGACTTTTATCATTTATGTATCTTGGTAATCCAATTACAAATGATAAAAGAACAATTTCCTTTTCACATAGTTAATTTGCACAACAACACCATGTTCTGTACAAATAGTGATGCTATGGGTCATAATTGTCCAACAATCATGGCATGCATGATCGATCCGACTGCTTAAGCGAACGAAATCCGATTCATTGAATCTCTCTCATCTTGAGTTTAGGACACATGTCCTTAGATAGAGAGAAGCCATGTGACACTGGAAGTAGCCCCCTCTAGGCTGATCCATGTTGAATCTCTTCAACAATTTATCATTGTACGAGTTCTCGGAGAGTGCCAACAACTTTTAGATCTATCTTAGTAGATCCTTATTCCTAGAATAAAGGTTGCCTCTCCCAAGTTTCTCATGGAGAATTTTAATGAAAGATAAGCTTTCACCGATTATAATATGGGAATGTCATTGCTAAGAAGCAATACATCATCAATGTATAGGACAATCAATATTAGTGCACTCCCACTAACCTTCTTATATACACAAGAATCATCATCGTTTTGAATGAAACCATATACCATTATGATCTTATCAAAACGTTGGTTCCAAGAACGTAATGCTTGCTTCAATCCATAAATGAATCGATTTAACTTGCAAGCCTTGTTTTCATGTTTTGGCATGACAAAACCATCAGACTGTTGTATGTAAACATCCTCCAAAAGGTTTCTGTTGAGGAAAACGGTTTTGAAGTCCATCTGCCATATTTCATAATCGAAATATGCAGCAATAGCAAGCATTATCTGAATGGATTTAATCATGGCAATGAGTAAAAGGTTTCTTCGTAATCGACACTATGTTGATGACGATACCCTTTCGCTACAAGCCTAGCTTTGTACGTTTGTATGTTGCCGTCCATGTCTATCTTTACCATGAAGACCCATTTGCTACCAATAGACACAATGCCTTCTGATACATCAACCAGTGTCCAAACTTGGTTGGTATACATGGAATCCATTTCGGACTTTATGGCACCTTGCCATAAAGAGGAGTCGATACCTTGTATCACTTCCACATACGTAGCCGGTTCATATTCCTCAAAAAGATTAATGTCTATATGAGGTGAGATCTGAAACCCATACCTCTTAGGTTGTTTTCTGACCCTCTCCGACCTACCCGGTTCTTGTGTATTAGAAGATTATGGAACAGTCTCATCCCTGATGAACTATTCGTGTTCCGTGAGGGGATCGGTGCCAGGAACAGTATTACTCTGATTTTCATCGAGTTCTACTTTCCTCCCACTTACCACTGCATTTAGGAATTCCTCTAAGGAAAATCGCATGGAGAGTAACAAATATTTTGTTCTCTTATGGGTTGTGGAAATAATATCCTTTGGATAACCAATTACAAATAGGCACTTATCCGATTTGGGTTATAGTTTGGCACCATCCAAACGTTTAATATATGCCCAGCATGCCTAAATCATCAAGAATAAGAAACCCGATATCTTTCCTGTCCATATTTCATATGGAGTATGTCCAACAGACTTTGACGGAACCTTATTCAAAATAAGTATTGCACTGTTCAATGCGTATCCCCTGAAGGAAATTGGTAGCTCAATGCAGCTCATCATTGACCTTGCCATGTCCAACAAAGTTCAGTTCCTCCATTCGGACACACCGTTCAATTGAGGTGTTCCGGGAGGAGTCCACTGTGAAAGAATACTATACTCTTTCAAGTAATCGAGAAACTCATTGCTCAAGTATTTTCCACCATGGTCCAACCGTGATGTTTTAATACTTTTACCGGTCTGTTTTTCTCTACTTCGTGTCGAAACTCTTTGAATTTATCAAAAGTTTCCGACTTGTGTTTCATAAGATACACATAACCATAACGCGATGCAACATCCGTAAAGGTTACGAAGTATTATTATCCACCTCTAGCCTGGCTAGACATGGGCCCACATACGTCACCATGAACGAGGGCTAACAGTTCGGTGGCACGTACATCTTTACCGCTAAAAGGCGTTTTAGGCATTTTGCCTAATAAACAGGATTCGCAGACGTCATATGAATTAAGATCAAATCCATCCAAGTATCCACTCTTCGAAAGTGTGGATATACGAGTCCTGTTAATGTGTCCCATACGACAATGCCACAGATAAGTTTCATCTGTTTTACTCAATTTGAGCCTTTTGTTTGTCATGTTATATGTTTGAGATTCATTTATATTCAAAATATAAAGACTATTATTAACATCTGTTGTACATATCAAAATGTCATCTTTATATACAAAACACCCAGTATTTCTGAATACAAAGGTATACCCGCATCGGGTTAAAAAAAGATGATGTTCCTAGTAAAACTAGCTACAAAATAACAGTCACCTAACGTTATTACATGCCCCAAGGGCAGATACAAAACATAGGTCCCAACAGCCAAAACAGCGACTCTCACTCCTGTTTCCGACTCGTAGGTTGATCTCGACTGAAGCCAGTATCCTGCTAATCAGCAGATCCTGCACACCAGTACATATGTGAGTACCACATCCAGAATCAAAAATCTAATTTTTAAAACCAGTAGTGGACATGTTTATAACAAACATACCTGAAGCCGGAGCCTTGCCCTTCTTCACTTCCTTCAACTCCACCTTGTACTCACGATAGTCACGCTTCTAGTGACCCCGTTTGCAACAATATAGGCAGACGTCTTGGGATATGTCCTTAGTCTTCCTAGAAGACTGTGATGATTTAGCCTTACCCCTTTTTCTTTTTCTTCTTCACACCCCCAGAAGCCTTCGGCCAAGCCTTGGCCTTCTGGGATGTCGAAGTAAGATGTGCCTCGTGCTTCTTGCCCTTCAGAAGCTCTGGCTCTGCTTATTTCAGCATTTCCATTAACTCTCCAAGAGTCTTCTTTTGGTTCATGATGTTATAGTTCATGACGAACCTGTTGGACAGTTATGACCCATAACGTCACTATTTGTACAGATCATGGTGTTGTTGTACAAATTAACTATGTGACAAAGGAGATTGCTCTCTTATCATTTGTGATTAGATCACCAAGATGTATAAATGATAGGAGGTCCTTATGATTAGTACCTGGATTGAGATGATATGAGACAGTATCAATCCACGATGGTTTAATCATTAAATATCCATAGTCAGAGTATTATCGAGATTGGACATCGATAATGCGTAAAAGACTAGTATTACACTTGTGCGCGTTGTTAGGGCATAACGGTATAATTCTCATATATATTTGGGTATATGATACTCATGCAAGTGTAGTAGGAGGTTGTGTTTTACCGATGGTACGGAAAACAGCTTCGCTCTGGATAGACCCCTCGGAATTCCATTGGTTGTATGACTATGTGTCTATGGAAGTTTGAATCAGGGTAGGTGTATTTGGTCTTAACCTGAGACTTGCACCGCTAATACTTGCGACAATCAATATACTTTGGTTTTGGTCGTCCAGGGCTTTAACATGGTTCTGTGTACGCCTCTTCTGGATATATTGAGAATCGTAGTGTATTGGGTGTGATGTCGAGATGGAAGTATCACTCCAGTCATAGGGGAGATGATGATCACGTAGGATACGGAACTTGTTCTCTTATATGCTGCAGCTATCGGGATATTATGGCTAGGTCATGTTTATCCGATTATAGAGACTAGTTACCAGAGATCCGATATGTGTTTCGTACGGGGCAGACACATTTCCAGCCACAGGCCTTGCACGTGACATCTGATACTGGATCGAAATACGCAATACTACGTATACTACACCTGATATAGATCACATATTCCTGTAAGGATATTTCTAGAGAATTGAGTAGGCATGGCGCTTTGCTAGAAGCCAACCTTGTCTTGTAAATCAGTATAAATGTAGTACTAGGTACTTACGTGTTCGGATAGTCCGACGATCAGATTTACTACCAACATATCCGGGGATCTCATGGGTCGCTTCCCGAAGATTCACCGATGACGTATGACTCGCACTTAATTAATCTGGGATTAACTAGATGAGAGAGAAAATTAATCTGGGATTAATTGCAGAGATATTTTATCTCGGATAAAAATAATAAAAGAGAGAAAACGATTAATTTGGAATTAATCGATAAATTAATATATTTGATATATTAAACGAAATTGGATTTCGACGCGGAATTGAAATTAGATTTTAATTCGGGCGAACGAATTAATTTAGAATTAATTCGTTAGCGACGTGAATAGTGATTAAGCTAGGCATAATCATTTAATTACGTCGCAACGGAAAATTCGTTAATTTGGAATTAGCGAACCCGAGCCCAGGAGTGTTTGCGAGCGCTTTCGCATTTCGAATTCGAGTGCGGCACGTAAGTCACATCAAGCGTCAAATCGCTAGTCGTATCAAGCGTCAAATCATTAGTCACTTTGAGTGATGTGACAACTTGTCACTTGATTGATTGATTGATGTGAATAGTAGATAGGAGTTGTTGGAAAGCTTTGAATGCTTGAAAGACATTTACAATTTTTTAATTGATATTTGACTTTTCTTTTTCTTTTGTGTATTAGATATACAAAATACCAACAACACTCAATCTAATTCTCTCTCTCTTTTATTGAGGTTTCCAGATAGGCACTTAGGGGAACAACGAGACATAAGTCCCATAATCACCAAGTTCTTACAACGACTTTAAATTTTTCAAAAAAAAAAAAAAGAAAAAAAAAAGGATTTCTAGAAAATTTTATGCGATTTCTAATTATAGATATTCAAATATTTAAACAAAGCTTTACAAATTTCCAGCTTCAAAAGTTTACAAAAAAGTTTTATAGTGTTCTAGAGCACGCGTATTTTTGATTCCATTTGGTATGGAATCTGTCGATTTGAAATTGATTTCTTTAGTTTTATGGAGCTTTTCATGATAATCCTTCTGCATAATTGTTTAGTTTTATAAAAGAATAGATTTCCAACAGATTATGAGTTTGAATTTTGTATATTGGATTTCAACATTACTTGATCTTGTATGCCATCACAGATTTCGAATTCGGTTTTACTTACAGTTGATTTCGATATTTTCCGACAAATGAGATTTCTTACTTTATAGAGCCCATTTAATTTTCAAAGATATTTTAAAAGCTTATGGTTTTCAGATACAGAAACACTATATTTTATTCACAGTTCGCCCCCACTATTATTTAATTCGTCAAATAAGAACTAGATGTAACTGAACCTATATATAGACTTACTGATCAGGTCATTGAATCTGAAAATTGAAATTTGTAAAATCCATTTGTTGTTTCAATAAACTGAAACTGAAATTTTCTCTGAAATACTTGAAACTATGTTCATGCATCATCCACACCTATATACATATTTTATACAAAGTTCACCCCCACACCAAACCAGTCTGTTAATTTTACAGGTTGGCAACCTGATTGGTTAGCCGATTCAATTTTGGATAGCATGCTCGAGACATCGGTTCACCCGAGTTGCAGTCAGTGACCATAAGTCATGGTCATGTCATGAATAGATGATGAAGTCTCTGTGATCTATATGTATGTATGTGATGTCTTGCACACAAGTCTTTGTGTGTAATGGTAATGTTTTTAATATGAATAGTTTTGGGCATGGAGTCCTATATTAATTTTGGTAAGTCAGCTATGTATTTTGCATTTGCATTCCAGGGCCTGCATGTACATTGTAGATTGCATGAGTTTTAAAATACTCCATATCTGCATTTTTGGTTAGTTTGAGGCTCATGAAAATGGGGTTTCCCCTGTCTCCTACAGGTACTATCACAGGTGGGGCGTAACACTTACATCTATGAGTGCTAAATTACTTGGTTTTGAATATATCAAATATATATAAATGCTAATGATTCTGACTATATTGATATATTTGTGCATCCGAATATGGATCATTTAGTAATTTTACAAGCAAGATAGTTACTTATTTATGAAAAATAATCTTTGTATGCCGAATTGTCTATGAGAGAGTTTCCAATAAGAGAAGCGCATAATGGGGGCTTGATGAGACATTTTGGGGTTCAAATTTAGATATGTTGCAATCCAGATTCAATTTCTCAAGTGTTTCGATCCTTCCAACCTATTTTTGACATTCCTTGTCAACAATTTCAATTTCGTTGTCAGTTTTACGTGCTTAGTTGTCGTAGGGTTTGCATCAGGAGAGCATGCGAATACTTTTGGTGGAAAGAAAGTGTGAGGCTTGCATGGTGGTGGCACTTAGCAGTGAGCGAGTCTTTTTTTCCTTCTTCTTAGTATTGTCAGCTAAGTCGCGCGTGTTGATGTATATAGAAAATAATCTAAGAATTGAACCCTTATTTTAGATTTCATCACAATAATGCCGATTTAAGAATAGTTATTATTATTATTATTATATTATTATTATTATATTATTATTATTATTATTATACTGTAATTTATTGACCAAAATTTTGTGTTCTCTGATGAGCTACAGCAAATAATGGCACGTTACTCTTTAAAATGACACCTATAGAGTTAGGTTCGCATTAAGAGAATTTTCCTTTCAACTTGATAATATAGATACACACTACAACAAAATGGACCTTTAGTGTCCAAATATTTAACATGAAATTTTTTTTCGACGCCAATACATTCTTTAGCGTCGAATTTAAATTTCGACGCTAAAAGGCAACACTTTAGCATCGAATCCTAGTTTCGACGCTAAAGAGTCAACCCTTTAGCGTCGAGATAATTGTTTGACGCTAAAGGGTTGACGCTTTAGCATCAAATTTCTATTTCGACTAAATGTGTCGAAAAAATGTTTGGACGCTAAACCTGACGCGGAACTCACTTGGATGTTTAAGGCCAAGCAAACCCCTCGCAACGGATAGAACCCCAAGCACCGCGAATTCGATTTTGTAGGAACAAAACCCTTCCAAGGCCACAAAGAAGACCCACAAAGAACTTGTCTTTGAGAACCATTAAGATGATTCCTTGCAGTGTTCTGCTAGCACGGAGACGCCACCAAAGTTGCCACGCCTTAGATAAGTCAAAGCTGAAACAAATGGGAATCCCTCCCTTAAGCTTGAAATTCGGCCATAGCCATTTTTCTTTGAAGAAATTCGAAATTTGCAAGTTATCATTGAAGAAGACAAAGTTTACAATATATAGGATAAGGCAAATTTACTAAAATGCCATTCAAAAGGTTAAAAAACCAAAATGTCCTAAAACTACCCAATGGCTACATGAAGCTAAAGCCCTAAGTAGGTCCTTTAACTAACTAACTTAGTTCTAATCCAATTTGACCTAAATGATCTTGTTAACTAAGTTACAAATAGCCTAACTAGAGTCAACATGTCAAGCAAAAGGTCAAAATATAAGCCCATTTGGCCGAATTACATATAAGGCATAAAATGACCAAATTCTTCAAAATGCTCATATCTTCAAAATCGGCTATTACGCGTCTTCTAGAATGACTTGGGCCACGTGAAATAGCTTTGGACCCACTCCATTGAAGCCCTCATGTGACGCCAATATGCCCTGAGGTTATCTGTCACAATCGGCCATGGCACTTTGTGCTAGTCCCGTCATTGCGTCTCTGATCTTCTTAGCGTTCTGGCGTGTGATTGGCCCTGTTGGAACTTGCAAAGGCTCTACCATGTTACTGGCCGTGACATCTAATGTTCCTTGAGTGGCTGGATTCGTGTCAAAACCCTTTAGCGTCGAATTTAAATTTCGACGCTAAAGGTTCCACCCTTTAGCATGGAAATAATATTTGGACGTTAAAGAGTCAACCTTTAGCGTCACATCTAAATTTCGACACTAAAGGTTAATTTTAAAATTTCCGAATTCCCCATTCTAAAATTTGAATTTATCACCTAATAAAATTAGATTAAATTTTTTGACATTTAGCGATAAATTTTCGACGCTAAAAGTCAAAAATTTCAACGTTAAATGTTAATTTTCAAATTTTCGCTTTCTAAAATTTGAATTTATCTCTTAATAAAATTAGATTTATAATTTTGACATTTAGCGACGAATTTTCGACGCTAAAAGTAAATATTTCGACGCAAAATGGTAAATTTAAATTTTTCGAATTCCCATTTTCTAAATTTTGAATTTATCTCCTAATAAAATTGGATTTAAATTTTTGACATTTAGCGACGAATTTTCAACGCTAAAGATCAAAATTTTTGCGGAAATAATTCCCGCTATTTGATGACCTTTAGCGACGAGAGCCTTTAGTTGCTAAAGGTTTTTTCCTATAAATTCATTTGCTATTTCATTTCCCCTATTCTCACTTTCTTTCTCTCATACTCTCATTTCCTCTATAAAATTATTTTTTCCTTAAGTGTTTTGTTTGGTTTTTGTATTTTATATTAACATCTAATATTTATATATTTATTTATTTATTTTGTAGGAGAATATGAAGATGAAGAAATGGTGAAAATGAAGATAGTGAAGAAAATGAAAAATAAATAAAAGTGAAGATGGAGAAAATATATAGAAAATTATATTTTATCATTTTGTTTTTTATTATATATTTTTCTATTGTGATAAATTTTGTAATTTTAGTTTTATATCAATAAAAATATCATTATTATAATTTTTTAATAACAATTTTGTAACAATTTTTTATAATAAATTTAATTACTTTTGTAATGAAAAGGGATGAAATTAATTTGTAATAATAATTTTCTTATACCCTTTAGCGTCGAAATATTCGACGCTAAAGGTAATAAAATAACATATATTATTTAATATTATATCACTTTTAGCGTCGAATATTTTGACGCTAGAGGTCAACTTTTTGGCGTCGAAAATATTTTTCGCCAAATACGTGCTTTAGCGTTGAAATATTTTTGATGAAAATGTTGTACTTTAGCGTCAAATTTTTTTATTTCAATGCTAATTGTCTTTCTCGTCCACGTTTTAGTGTCAAAAATTAGAGTCGAAAATTTTCGACGTTAATAACCTTTAGCGTCGAAAATTTTCGACGCTAAAGACCTTTTTTTTTTTTATAGTGACATAATACCCTAAGTAAGAACTGGAAATTCTCCAACTAATATAAAAGAGATTCCATGATTTGTGTTAAGCCCTTGAATTTTTTTAATTCTATTTCCATAATTTCCCATGCAAGAATTAGAGAATATTAATGAAGCTTTTAGTAATGGGAATAGACTGGAATCAGAAATCAGAATGATATGGAGTCACACTGATGAATCAGAATAAAAAAAAAAATATTTTCTTAACTAGATGAATCGTAATGAGAATCAAATATTATTTTATTTGTGTTTTGCTATATCTAATAATCAGAATAAATTGTTAGCAAGTTATAAAAATATATTAATTAAAAAATTATTTATTAAATTATTTATATTAAATTATAATTCAATTTATTAATTATAATTTATTAATAATTTAATTAATTAATAATTGGATTGGATTATCATTCCCCTTTCCCAATTTGATAAACCCCACCATGTTTTTATTTCCCATTCTCATTCCTTACAAGTACACCCACCCCCACCCCACCCCCACACACACACGCATACATACACACACACACATATATATATATATATAAACATAAATTATAAAGAAATACTTATATTTTATTAAGATTAATGAGACAAAAATACTTATATTTTATTAAGATTAATGAGACAATTATTCACGATAGAGTAAAATGAAGTCAAATGAGACCTCACTTAGTGGGAAACAAGTTTTCTTTAGAATTTGATAGATATATGCTAAGGTTTTCATAATTTTCTACCACACATGTTTCAAAGTAATGTACAGCTAAAATTCAATTATTTTTAAAATTATTATTCAATAACTACCGATAATAATTTATAAAATAAACTTAACTGAGCACCGAATTCAAATTTTTTTATTTGAATTGGTTTTGGTTTGATTGGTTTGAATACTGATGATGATTTGATAGTCTTTAAAAGTAATACGCTTCTAGTTACCCATATAATTTAGCCCATCCACAATCAGCCACAACATTATTTGCCAGTTACAGGCTTCATTATTATGTATAAAATAATACAATAACAAATAAAACAATTAATAATGTGAACATGATATTATTTTCATATAGTTCTTGTTTAGCTTGTTTAGTTAATTCATCAATCTTAATGAGGCCTCGAGTTCAATCAATCCGGTAGTGGTGGTGATGATCAGAACCCTAAGAAGATTCTACTTTTTCTCAAGGGCACTGCTATAGGGTTATTATTTACTCTCATCAGATTTATGAGCATGCAACCCTTCACCAAATTTTTCATTCTTTTTAATCACTTTATCAACATGCACATCATCTTCAATCTCTAGCATCACAACTTCTGGTCCATGGTGGCCTGGCACAATGGCCTCCTTCACTTTCAAATGTTTATCCTTGTGCACAATATCCGTTTCTTGAACTGCCTTCCTTTTTTTCTTCTTGATGTAGCAACAGACAGCAGCTGCAATAAATGCAAGGAAGAGAAGTCCACCACATGACACGAACACTATCACAATCACTGGTGTGTGATTGTCTGGTGATGGAGAAGGTGATGGTGGCCTAATTGGATGGTGAGGTGGTGGCGGCGGCTTAATCGGGTGTGGTGGTGGGTGGCTTGGTGGCTTTGCAGATGGTGGCGCCGGTGGCGGCTGGAAGTGGTTATTAGGTGGGAAGTAGAAGTTGGGAGAAGCCATTGTTTTGATATCAATAGATGTATATTTGTTTTTTAAGGTGATGGGTGAATTTTTGTGAGTATTTGTAGTGTTTTGAAGTTGCATTGCTTAATAAATTTTTTGAAAATTTTCATATCTAAGTTTCTTGTGACTTGACTCTCATGCTAAGTCTATTACGAAGCAAATGGGTCTTGTTTGTATTGGAAAACACTTCTCACATCTTTCCTTGTTCTTCAACAAGCTTACTTCTATGCCAAAGTATTTAGGGACTTTGACCGGCGGTTCATTGGCATGTCATTTAACCATTATCTTACATTATTTCAATGATTTGGAAACTAAGCTTTCAAGCAGAATAAGCATTCATACATGACTTACCTTCCAACTAAAGCTTTAGCATTAATTAAGCCTCCGTTTAGTATAGTTTTTGAGATAAAACGTCTTTATTTAGAGTATTGTTTTTTTTTTTTTTTTTTAAATTTAAGAAATGTTTAAATCTCTTCTTTATATATTATATTATAATATATTATTTGCTTACAAAAAAAAGAAGAGAATCCAAACATAATTATCCACGGTAAAAAACTGTTCATTTAAGGAAGGAATTTTCCATCAATAATCAAGGAAATTTTGTCATTTATCTACGGAATATTTTTGTCGATAAATATATTATCGAAATAAAATTATTTACGAAAATTATTGCCGTCTATAATTACGGACGAAAATTCAATTGCCACCATTTTCTCGATGGTCAAATGATCTAATACCAGTTGACTACCGACGTAATTTTCATTAGTAACTACCAACAGAAAGTTTTCATCGATAGTTTTGCCGCTTTCGTTTTTTATATTTAATAATTATCCGTCGATAAATCAACATTTATTTCCTCAATACTAATTAAAAATTTTAAATAAAATTTTATTTATTATTATTATTTTATTTGTCATAAATACTTTGTATTAATATTACACATACCCAAAACAATTGTCATGTGTAAAAAAATTAAAAAAAAAAACATTCATAATATATATTCGTAAAAAAAAAATCATATTTCAATATAAAAAGTTTCATAAAAAGAAAAAAATACAAAAAAATGTTCAAATATCTAGCAGTTAGCAGAATTAGGGGATGCTGGGGACCAAGAGGAGGGGGGTGTTGAGGTAAATTGGATACAAGTACATCAATCATGTCTTGTTGTTCCTTCAGTAGTGTATTAAGATAACTTACATCCTGAGTGTGTGCTGCCTTTGAAGCTCCTCAATCTCCTTTTGTAGTGAAACGACATCCCATCCAGTGCGTGCAGATGTCGCAGAAGTCAAGGTGGAGCCCTAATAAACTATCGTCTATGAGCCGAGACCATATACTGTTGGAAAAATGCTTATGAGTAAGCATTTTGAGGCTCAATTTTAAACATGATCCACTTCGTATTAGTGGTTGTTATTGAATGACTCGGATACTCCTCCGTGAATACTTCGAAATTGTATATTCATATGCTTAAAATGGTGTTTGGGTGAATGAGAAATTGTTGCTCAAAGTTCACCCATTGGTGTTGGAAAATAAAGAGAAGTTAGCTTGTCCCATATGGGAAAGCTATAGAGTGAAAATTGTGCTTATATATGATTGCTCATAAGTAGATGGGTAAGAGTTATAAGGATAGAGGCTCTCTCTACGTGCGCGCAAGGGAGTGCAAATCAAAATCCAAACAGACTTGGCTCGTGTGCACCCGCGTGTCCTGCGTACACGAATGCCGGACCAAATTGTGCGGGCCCGGCCCAGCCGAATTTTTACTACCATTTATGAGATATAATTGGCATGTTTATTTCCTTTAAATGAGCTGTGTTAAAAACATCACACGCAACAGCTCATTTTTCTTTGTTTTGTTAATTGGAGTTCAAACACTTTTGTGGTTCGTTGGATACGAGATCTTGCCCTGACTCATACGTTTTTTTCGTTGTATCTTGGGAAACAATCGTCTCACGTTCTACTGCACCTACGGTAGGGGACGAATTTGTTTTAAGGATATTGTTGACATCAACAAGCCTCGGGAAAGTGAAGAACTTCATCAATTTCAGGGTCTAACTCTTTCTATCAGCCTCTGCCTCCGCTCATCTGCCTCTGCTCATCAACCTCTGCCTTTGCTCGCCAGCCTCTGCCTCTGCTCTCAGCCTCCGATCGCAGCCTCTACCG
>SKCR01034674.1:0-62930 GCA_019454045.1 Zanthoxylum bungeanum
ATCATAAAGACATCGATTTTGCTTACTCATTCGAGCCGTTTCCTGTTAGTCCATAATAGTTAGGCATAAGTCAAATGATGAAATGGTTTGCTTTAAGGTGAAATCTTAGAAACGATAAGTTCTTGATGCGCTTTTATTTGATACTTTGAGTAATTGATCTATGTTAGACTCGTAAGCCCTTTATTATAGGTTTTTAGCAGTGAAAACCTAAGTAGTCGACAATATGACTAGTTGAAAAAAATTGTAGGTCGGTGAATGACCGTTCGCTTAGATGTCTATCTTGACTTGCTTGTGTTATGATGTGTGGTATGGTTGAAAATAAAAGAAAAGTCTCTGAAATAAAAAAATATATATAAAAAAAATAAAAAATAAACCACCTATAACCGATAAGCGTGAAACTACCCATGAGCGAGTATTAGGACCACCATGAGGAGAAATGCTACCTTAAAGGGTAGGTGTGTTAAAAAAAAAGAGAGAAAAAAGAAAAAAAAAGAAAAAGAAAGAGAGACAAAAAAAAAACATACCATATTGAGCACATAAAAAGCAATTGCAGAGCATAATTCAGACATCTAGGTTGGTTTGACCTATCGATCCCAATTTTTGAAATGAAATCATTGAGTTGGCTTACCTAGGGATCAAGCTGTAAAAGAATCTTTGCACACACATACTTTGAGTCTAGCTTAGATCATTTATTCAAAAACTCGGATTTGAGTTGCATTGAGTGTTTTGACGGTTCTCTGGTTCCATTATTGGGCATCTTTTCAGGACGATAATTTGTGTAACTATTAGGGGGGACGTCTTAGACAAAATATCAGGATGAACCTGCAAGACAAAGGGATATAACAAGATCATGAGCCATGAGACCAAACAAAATGAGCGATCACCATAAGAGAATTAGCAGAAGAAAACTGTAAGAAAGCCAATGGGGCGACCGAAGACGTTTATATGCAAAGGGCACCAAAGAGCACAAAGAAGGCCTAACCCATCAGAATAGGAAATACATCCATGCATACATGCATACATGTCACATACATGCAATTTTTGTTTTGTGTTCGCAGGTTTTTTATTGCAAAAAAAAAAGCGACAAAGACGAGCAAGTCAATAACGGTTCAAGAATGAGCCATCTCTCATCAAGTAACGGTTAAAAAATGAGCCATCTCTCATCAAGTAACGGTTCAAAAATGAGTCATCTCTCATCAAGTAACGGTTCAAAAATGAACCATCTCAACTCAAGTAACGGTTCAAAAATGAACCATCTCTCATCAAGTATCGGTTAAAAAATGAGCCATCTCTCATCAAGTAACGGTTAAAAAATGAGCCATCTCTCATCAAGTAACGGTTAAAAAATGAGCCATCTCTCATCAAGTAACGGTTCAAAAATGAGCCATCTCTCATCAAGTAACGGTTCAAAAATGAACCATCTCAACTCAAGTAACGGTTCAAAAATGAACCATCTCTCATCAAGTAACGGTTCAAAAATGAGCCATCTCTCATCAAGTAATGGTTCAAAAATGAGCCATCTCTCATCAAGTAACGGTTAAAAAATCAACCATCTCAACTCAAGTAACAGTTCAAAAATGAACCATCTTTCATCAAGTAACGGTTCGGGAATGAACCAGGGGTCAAACACCTCACCACCACATCAACTCAGTTCGAAGCATCTCGCAAAGAAGCAGGTAAGTACGACAGCCGACAAACCAGGTAAGTAAAAATACATGCATAATTTTGATAGGGTTGTCACTGTCACACACTACACAAGCCCCACCAAAGTGGGGGCGACTGTAGACACTGTGTATTTTGCATAAAGCCCAATGATGAGCCTCGTATGGAGGCATTGCCCGATAAGTTACGGAAGTCGCGGGAAACGAACGTCGGAAAGGAAAAATTTAAAAATTAATACCTTATCAAAATTTAATTCTTTTGTTTAGCCTCGGGTTCGCTCGATTGATCTTTGTTTTAAATGTTAGCCTCGGCCCAAAACCCCCACAACCTATAAAAGCCAACATACCTCACACATCTATCCAACCCTTCTAGGCCCACACGCCCAAGCCCAATCCAAGACACTCCAATCACATTTAAACACATGCCAAAATCCAATCAAATCCCCTTCCAAATTTAAAAATATATTGAATCTAATCCCACAAAAATACACAATATTTCTTTCTTAAATAATTTAATTAAATATATCTCATAATTGCTTGATTTGTTTCCTTTTGAAAACCCATGCACACAAGAAACCCTAGCATACAACTATAAAAGATAACATATTCCAAACCCTAAGCCTCTTGACTCACTCATACGACACCACATCTCTCTCTCTCAACCAAAAAGACAAACCCTAAACACATCAACTCTCGGTTCCTTCTTCACATTCTCTCTCTCACTTTGATACACTCTTGGCTGGAACCAAAACAAAGAACCCTACACGCCATTCGTCTTTCTCAAACACATATAATGGACACTCTCTCACCTCTCTCCATAGTCTTCCTCATTCTCTCATTACTATCTCTCTCGGCATAAAAGAAAAACCCTTGAAGACCACACGACCTCCATCTTAAATGAACCCTAAACACTCTTCACGCTCTCTATCTATCAGCCCTTCTCTACAAAAGAATAAACCACACTCACTTACGGTAACAAGCCACACACCGACAAGCCAAACCCTAAAGCCGTGACACACTGCCAACATAACGTACATCCATCCACTAATCAAACAACAACTGCCCACCAAGCCATTCACAGCTTCACACAACAACAAAGACCCTGACCGACACAATCACAATAATAAACAAAAGCCAGACCCTAAACACACAGCCCCTACAACCGAATAAAACAACGACAAACCAAAGCCATCAACCCACCGACAAACCCTAAGCTTCACGTGAACCATCAAAAACTCACGCACACAACACCCATACAAAGCCACGTTAAATCTTTACTAACCAAAAACGCCACTACCCTCCACCAAACAACTCATCAACACAAAAGCCCCTCCACCGAGCAAACAAAACAGAACCAGCCGTAAATACCCCATTGACTGAGAGGATGAATAACCATGAACATAACCCTTCATAAACATCAACGTTAAAACCCTAAACCAAAGACGCACACAGTCCTCTCTCACCTCCACTGGCCGAGACATAAACAGTATAAAATTACTCCCAAAATAGCGAGCAATAACCCCTGAAAACAGTCCAAAAATCATCCCAAAACAGTCCCAAGATCACTCAAAACAGTAAGCCAAAACTGCAGTCAAAGTCAGCGAGAAAATAGAGAAATCAACGGCTCAAAATAATGAACAAGTGAACAAAAATATTAAACCGGTGAACCAAAAAGTTACGGAGCATTAACCCTTCCGGCGACGGTGTAACACACTTCCGAGAAGTAACTTAAAAGGTAAGACCTGAGGGTACCCTTTACTATTTATCTTTTCAGTTATTTATTGTTGATCACTCATATGCATCATTATGTTTTACGTATATTTTCATTTATATTGGGTTAATGATTACACGCTATCTCTTGCAGTATATCGGATGGAAACCCAGACGTAAATTCCGTAGCCAAATCCGAATGGACGGTATTACGGTCTGTACTTGGGATACAACTCCACGTATCGCTTGAGAAACTTTCATGCACGTGTTTCATTTTTGTTATGTAATTTTATGTTCATTTATTGTTTGTTTTTTTATTTTTTTGTTTTGTTATTTACTTTCCGCATGTTATTACTTTATTTATTTATGCATTGTTAATCTAGTGCGCATGGGCTAATCATGTTGGATTAAAGGTCATCTATTCGAGGGAAATACCTAAAGGCTATCTTTACCACGACGTTTTGCCGTGCCGGACGAAGTATACTTGATTGAATGTGAAATATTTTCAATCGAGCATACGAGGTCCCATATAGATGTTGGCCTTGGTTGCATCTCTTTTATTATTCCGTTATTTACTTTCCGCATGTTATTGCTTTATTTATTTATGTATTGTTAATTTAGTGCGCATGGGCTAATCATGATGGATTAAAGGTCCTTTATTCGAGGGAAATGCCTAAAGGCTACCTTTACCACGACGTTTTGCCGCGCCGGATGAAGTATCATTGGTTGAATGTGAAATACATTCAATCGGGCATACGAGGTCTCATATAGATGTTGGCCTTGATCGTATCTCTTTTATTATTTTGTTATTTACTTTTTGCGTATTATTGCTTTGTTTATTCATGCATTGCTATCTCGGGCGCATGGGCTAATCATGATGGATTAAAGGTCCTCTATTCGTGGGAAATACCTAAAGGCTACCTTTACCACGACGTTTTGATGCGCCAGACGAGGTATACTTGGTTGAATGTGAAATACGTTCAATCGGGCATACGAGATCCCATATAGATGTTGGCCTTAGTCGCATCTCTTTTATTATTATGTTATTTACTTTTTGCATATTATTGCTTTGTTTATTCATGCATGGTTATCTAGTGTGCATGGGCTAATCATGTTGGGGTTAAAGGTCCTCCATTCGAGTGAAATGTCTAAAGGCTACCTTTACCACGATGTTTCACCGCGCCGGATGTCGGCCTTGGTCGCATCTCTTTTATCATTCCATTATTTACTTTCCGTATGTTATTGCTTTGTTTATCCACGTATTGTTATCTCGTGCGCATGTGCTAATCATGTTGGGTTAAAGGTCCTCTATTCGAGGGAAATGCCTAAAGGCTACCTTTACCATAGTTTTCCGCACCTTTCTTCTATTGATTTCACTATTTATCTTTTTTGGTTGCTATTTTTTTTCACTTTTCATTTTCGCATTCATGCCATGTTTATGCTTGAGTGTTGCCTCTCGCGGTATATCGGATGGAAACCCAGACATAAATTCCGTAGCCGAATCCGAATGGACGGTAGTGCGGTCTGTACTTTGGATACAACTCCACGTACCGCTTGAGAAACATTCACGCATGTGTTTGTGTCATTTCAGATAACACTTTGGTAATATCGTTCGAACGCGTTCTCAAACGCTACTCTAACACATGCATTCAGCCTTATCCCATTCGAACGCGTTTCCAAACGCTACTCGAACACATGCATTCTGTTTACCGTTCGAACGCGTTTCCGAACGCTACACGAACATGCATGCAGTGAATCGACTTCTCTTCCTCATATTTCATGCATGTTTGCTTCTTTGGTCATTTCTTTTGCATTACATACTTAATCATCTCACTTTATTATTGACGCTTTTTACCGTTATTATTTATTTACATTTTCACAATTCTTTATTTGATATGTTTATGGAATTATGCGCTTGTTTTTATTTTATTTACTTTTATGGGTGTGCAAAGTTGGGTGTTGATTAAATTATCTTGCATGTGTTTCATAAGACTTAGTTATACTATTGCATAAATCCTTCCATTACAATTGGCATAAGTAAGGGACCATTCCGAACCCAACGGTTTGAGGTCTTCCCTTGCGAGGGGTGAATGCGGCCTTAAATCATTTCCCAGTTCACACTGGGTGGCGACTCGTTTATTCTCCGGTTTAGTCATCTGCGGGCTATTCCGTACTCCCGACCGGGCCGTGAGCTCGGACAGCGTCGCCCACCTCTGTGTCTGTGTCCACACCGAGAGTCTTCTTTGGCATCTAAAACACACAAGAAAACATATTAGAATAAAGGACAACAAGAACAAGAGCGAAAACAAGAGAAAAATGGTGGAAACATAAAGCGTTCGAACGACGTCCTTGGGCGTTCGAACGTGACCACGACAAATCGAAAAGAAACCAACCCAGAACAAGCAGATCTCCACAAATGAGAAAGAAGGCACGACACACACAAAACCACAAAGAAACTGAAGCCTATAACAGAAGAGGGAAGGCAAAAACAAAATGGGAAAAACCCTAAAAGAGAGAAAACAAAATGAAAATGAGAAAGAAGAAGAAACCTTACCTTGGAGAAGGAGATGAGGCAGAAAATAGGTTGAGGAGTGCCACACAACACTAGATCAGACTTGTAAGGGAAGAGGATGGAGAGGAAATGAGAGGAACCACGAAGGAGAGGAGAAAAAGAAACGTGCGAACGCACAAAGTACAAAAAAAATTTAAATACCTAGAAGACGTTCGAACGCAAGGCCTCGATAAATAGGGCATTCGAACGATATTTAAAACGTGACACGAACGAAATGGTTCTAGAGAAAAACGTTCGAACGTAATGAAAACGGGACACGAACGACAACCATTCGAACGTGATATAAAATGGTACACTAACGAAAACAGACAGACAAAGTGCAACAACAAAAAACTTAAGATTTGAGAGAAAGGATGTATGTAAAAACTTGAAGCATACACATGCACACAAAGAGGAAAAGAAAAATTCTAATAAAAAATTGACTGAAACATCACTATAAGCAAATACAATGATACCCAGTCAGTATTCGGCTGTTTATGACATGAAACAATATGCATAATTTTAAATTTGGCTAAATACAACACTTATGCATATGACATAAACACCAAGGCATAGACAAGCACTTGCGTGATAAAATAAGAGCACAACGAATCAAGGCTTAAGACCTTATTTTATGAGCTGGACACAGCCAAAAAAATCCATCTCTTAACAAACCAAGTCCACAAAAATAGATGTTCAAACCCAGCACCACTAGAACCTGAAATTAAGCAACATTGGTTACATGCTATGATATTTCCCCATAACAATCACGAGTGAAGGGTTTTTGCCCTTAACTTTTGAATTTGGCCCATTGGCTCTTTTGCACATCAGTCTCATATAAATTTTTATTTCTTTTTGCTTTTATAAGGGGATAACAAGGTCATCTAGTCAAATGTCACACTATTTTAGTGAATAAAGTATGGTAGAGGTTAGATTGCTAGTCCAAAAAACTCATACATGCGACCAAGCCTTGACAAAATAAAATCGTGTATGTGAGGTGCAAACAAAAGATATACAAAGGGTTTTTTTATCACACACACATATGCATATAGAGCATCAAAAAAAAAATAGAAGCATATTATACATGCATAACCATATCCTACATACCAGGATCACATGCACATGTTATTCATGCTCTAAAAAGCCATAAATTTTTTTTTGGTCCTTTTCAATTTATATATATATTTTTTATAATTTTCAGATTGTAACACAAAGAAATAAAGACACAATATGGCTAGACAGTATCCAATGGTACGTGGAGTTGTATCCCGAGTACAGATCATACTACCGTCCATTCGGAATCGGCTATGAAATTTATGTCCGGGTTTCCATCCTATATACCAAGGGATAAATAACAAAGACAAGACACACACACCCATATGCAGTGAAAAGAAAGAAAACGTGCAAAAACATAAAACACACACACGCACACATGCAATGGGAAAATAAATGAAACTTCTAAAGAGAGTTACACCAAAGTGCACTCTTATCATGCCTATCAAGACATTCAGAAGTAGTTGGGAAGATATTTTGCTTCCTCAGCCAAATTTTCTTAGGAATCTCTTCCACTTGAGAATTCCTAGTCAACACAACAAGTTTCTCACTAAGGAATTGAGCTTGTTTGGTTAGTGCAGAAACTTGAGAAACTAGATTTGAAGAAGTAAATCTATGTGACACATTCTTAGGCCTCTTCGTATTATTATGCAACATGAAGCACTTAGGCCTAATGTGTCCTGCCTTGCCACATTGATGGCACACATGCACAAACCTTGGATGAGAATGAGGTTTACCCACAACACCTCTAGAACGAGGTTGTGGAACGGGACGAGGAACAAATGGAGGAATAATATGACTGCACTCAACATGGTTCTTGCCTAAGTCATGTTTAGGAGGGTTAGGCACAACTCTAGATGATGATGCCTTATTGCAGTTAGGTTCAACACTAATTCCTAGCATGCGGTCTAGTTTCTTATTCCCACTGAAAAATGCAGACAACTGGGTTCTAGCATCTTCAAGATCGGCCTCTAAAGTGTGGACCCTATCAACTAGGCTTTTGTTTCTCTCCTCCAGGTCATCAACCATCAAGAGGCTTTGCTCAAATTTGGCTTGAGTTTCATTCTTTTCTAGCTCAACTAGTTTCAGCCTCTTATTGACCTCTATGTTAGTCTTCTTAATAGCTAAACTCTCATTAAACAGTTCAATATAAGCTACCTGAAGACTTTCTTCATCTACAGACTCATCGAGAGAGACTTCTGAATCAACATCATTAATATTATTCTCTCTCTCAACAGACACACTAGCGGTAAAGGCCATAAAATTACTCTTATTCTTAGGAGACTCATCAGAAGTATGCCCACCTTTTGAATCACTAAGAGAGGCTACCATGGCTTGCTTACCTTTACCCTTAAGGTAGGTAGGGTACTCAGATCGAATATGCCCATATCCTTCACATTCATGGCACTGGACACCATGGGGTCTACTACCCCTATCCTCTCTGGACTCTCTCCTGCTATGCCTACTCTCTTTAAGTTCATCTTCCATATCCATACTACTGTTATGTCCACTATTCTTAAGTTTAAGAAATTTCTTAAACTTCTTTGCAAACAAGGCTAAATCACGATCCGTGAGGGTATTATCATCATCACTAGATGGATCATGAGCAACTTCATTCGTGATCTTCATCGCTATAGTTTTTGACTTTTTATAACCAGGAAGTTTCTTCTCATACATCTGCAGTGAGGTCATCTAATTTAAGTTGATCGAGGTCATTGCTTTCCTTGATGGCGATAATCTTCGGTAGGAACTTCTCAGGCAAGGATCTAAGGATTTTCCTAACTATTCTACTGGTAGGGATAGTCTCACCTAGGTTAAAGCTAGAGTTAACAACATCGTTAATCTCAACATAGAACTCATCAAAGGTCTCATCATCTTTCATATGGGCGACCTCAAACCTAGTGACTAAATCCTGGAGTCTATTATTTTTAACAGACAGTGTGCCCTCATGCACAGTCTGTAGGATGTCCCAAGCATCCTTGGCTATTTCACACATGGAGATTTTCCTAAATTCAGCAAAACATACATCACCATGTATGGCATTAACAGCCTTGATGTTCCTATTGCTAGCATCAAATTCGTCATTGGTCTAGGTCAGTTTATCTTTAGGGGAAGAGACCTCATCAACTATAACAACGAGAGGTTTCCACCCGTACTCTACTGTCATCCAGACCCTCTCATCTAAGGACTTAAGGAACGCTCTCATGCAAACCTTTCAATGTAAATATTATGTGCCATCAAAAAATGGCGGACAATTTAAATATTGACTATGATCCATAGCTAATGGGTCAAGGATCAAGATCAATCTCTGATACAAGTTTTAAGTTCGTAATTAACCTAATTTCTGACCCTATGCGGAATAAAACACAATAATCAAGATAAGTCATAATTATTGAATCTATGGAATTCTAGCAAGCAACCACAACGTCCAACAATTAAAATAGTTTGCGGAAAATTAAATTAATCACACAAAATCAACACAATAATTTTGGTGACGAAGTGGAAAACTCGTGCGAGTACAAAAACCACTTCGGGTATCTCGGCTACCAGCCCAATCCACTATATAAAGCAAAACTTACAGCGATGGTCAAGACATATGGTGACAACTTCACCGACTCAAGTACCTCTAGACTGTAAGAACCTAATGATCTCCTTAAGCCCGCACACCACAGTTTTCTTCAGAACCTCTGAAGTCTCCGAGTGAATCAAATCCTTACGCATGCCGAAACTCCGACTACTAATCTTCCTCATTGAGAACTCTGAAGGATTGAGAATTTTGGGTTTGGTTGTGTTAAAGGTTTATCAAATAGAGATTTTCACAATTAACAAAGAAGACAAGAGGATGAAGAAGTCTTCAATGGTAGAATCTAAAGAGGTTGAAAGCTTTCAGAGATTTTAACTCAAGGGAAATGTGTTTCAACCAATAGGGATGGTGGCTACATGTTCTATTTATAGGTATGGCAAATATATAGGGTTTTTCAAAATGAAAAGGCTCAAAAAGCGTCCAGATCGCAATGGCGTTCGAACAGTTACTCGAACGCACCACGAACGCGCGCCTACTGGAAAGACTCGTTCGAACTCCTATCGAACGCACCACGAACGTGAGCTCTCTAGAATGTTTCGTTCGAATGCCTGATTGAACATGACTCGAACGTTTGCTCACTGGAATATTTTGTTCGAACTCAATGGAGAACGTGACACTAACGCCACACGTTCCAATGCTGAAACGAACGCGCCACTAACGAAGAAGCTCCAGCTATGCCAAAAACCATTCCAATTGCTTCAAGTGCTACAAGACTTATTACAACTCAATTGAACTTGTTTTGTCACAGACAATGCCAATAAAAATAGAACTGACAATAAGAACTCATTTAGAGCTTTCTGCATTTCCACTGTTTCCATCTCGTCTCTCCTCTTATTCAACTTGCACAGTCCCATAACCTCAATCTGCGAGAAAAACCCAATTTTGAGGACTTGTTTGATCAATCACATTTTATTTTTTCTTTTTTTCTTTCCCAATAAGGTGGATGAAGTTTCAGCATTTGCTTGTCCATTTGGGGGCTCTCGCTTCAGTAGCATGCCAACTAAATCAATTGTACATATAGAAGTAGTCTGATTACTTTCTAATGGATTAACAAGGTTATGATACTTTTTACGGGCAGAGCATTTCAGGTTGCATGCTTAGTTTTCTTCTAATAGTACATGAGAGATTAAATATATTTGTTTCTTATGAATCCAATTGAGTTAATTAAAGAAAGCAACCGCAACTAATACACTATTATCACTATAAGAAAACTGTAAAATAGCGACAGAATAATCCGTTTCAAACATTAGAAATAGAATAGCGACAAAATTGAAATGGATTAGGACTTTAGATACGGAATTTAACGACGGGACAAAATTCCGTAATAAATAATGGTGGTAATAAAATCGCGGGAAAAATACGACGGAATAGCTACAGATTTATGACGGAAATAGGGACGGAATAAAATTCTGTCACTATATAGCGACAAAGTTAGAGACAGAATAAAATTTCATCGCTATTTAGCGACGAAATTACAAATCTGTCTCTAAAGTGGCGACACAATTATTAATCCGTCGTGAAATAGCGATGGAATTATGAATCCGTCTCTATTTAGAAATGGGTTATAATTTCGTCGCTATATTTAGAGACGGATTTTAAATCCGTCTCTATAGTTAGAGACAGAATTTTAATTTCGTCGCTATAGTTAGAGACGAAATTCTAATTACGTGTCTAATTAAAGACGGAATTAGAATTCCGTCTTTAAATAACGACATATTCATAATTCCGTCGCTAAATATACTTAAATAAAAAAAGTTTTCCCTTTCTTTTTCCCCCACTCTCTCCAAATACGTCTCTCTCAAATCCATAATTCTCTTCTCACTCTCACTCCCTTTCAATTCTCTTCTCACCCAAAAAAATTAATTTCTCCCTCGTTAAATAACCAAAATCAACACGCATGCCACATCCCAAATTACTTTGCTTCTTCTTCTTCTTCTTCTTCTTTGATTCTTTGTGAACCAACCGTCAAGAACCAACACGACGGTTTCTTCTCTTATGGCGTTGAACGACCCATCAAAAATCGGGTCTATATTGGGGTTATTGAGTGCGGATCCTTAGAATCCGAATGGGAAGAGAAATAAATGGGTCCTCTGGAGAGCGCATCCCAGGTTCAATTTACTTTCTAGGGTTTTTTCAATTTAGGTTCTTCTGTATTTGGTCAGGCTTGTTATGCTATTCTCCATCATCAAGCGCAGCCGCTACTGTGTCGCCGTCGTTGTCCTTTTCAAATTCAAACTCTGCGCCGGCTCCTGAAGAAGAGTAAGATCATAATATTAATCATCTTCACAATAATTTTGATCATAATCATCATCGTGCTCATCAATTTGAACGGCCGAATTTAGAGCAGTAAAACTCTGGCGTTTCATTTGACGAAAATTTCACTTGTTTTGGTAAGGCTTTGGGTATTCGGTTAGTAATTTCATTTCATCTTCTGAGTATCTTGACTGTATATCAATTGTAATGGTTCAATTTTGTTTACCATGATTAAAAATTCAATTATGTTTGTTATATTTTTTAATAGTTATTCTTACTTATTATTTAAGCTGAGTCACACCTGTAACTCTTTTGGGAAGATGATTGCTCAAAAGACAAGAATTTAATCAATTATCCGTAAAGATTTGAATAATTGATTTGTAACTACGTCTGATAAGCTTATTGATATGATTATAATTATTGAATAGGGGTGGCAAAACGAATCAACGAATCGAATCAAAATGTGATGAGTTCGTATTTGATTCGTTTATTAAACGAATCCTAATATCATGATTCGTGTTCGATTCGTTTATTAAACGAATCGAATACGAATATTTGTTTATTCGTTTAGTTAATGATATTATTTAATAAAATAATTTACCACACTTGATTTACATTAATTCTTCATAAATATATACATAAGAAATATGTAATTAATATATTTACTAAAAATACCTCAACAAATATCGAAAATATTAATTTTTCTATGATAATTAGCTATAATTTTTCAAATCTTAATTGAAAATTAACAAGAACTAGTAAATAAAATAATAAAACGAATCTTAAACGAATAAACGTATCAATGAGCTTAAATTCGTATTCGATTCATTTAATAAACGAATTGAATTGACCCATTTATTAAACGAATCCATTTTTTCAAACCCGTATTCGCTTTAAAGCGAATCGAATCGAACAAATAAACGAATCCTGACCCAAATTGCCACCCCTATTATTGAATCCACAATATTACAGTGTCGATGACTATGATATTGGGGGTGTATGGTGAGCAGTCTAACCTATTATTTGTGCATAAAGTGAAGGTGAGCTGCCATTGCTTTTAATTTTATTATGGTGCATGTTTTCTAAGGTTAATTAGCATAGAATAATAGTTAGATTAATGATTGATTGTTATATTTTTTAATAGTCATGAGGTTTAACCGCATGACTATTTCTCTCAACAAAGATATTTTGACTCAATTTTGTTCCCATAACTCAGAAATGTGTACTTATCTATGGCAGCATGAACATAAATTCAATGGAGAAACTGAAGGAGGCTTCTGCTGCTGAAGCGGAAGCAGCTAGTGCTGTTTGACAAGCTGCACATACAGCATCTGCTGTTCCTGTGGAAGAAACATCCGTATTTGATGATCACTCACAAGCTGCTGAAGGAACTTCAGATGGTAGTGACTGTGAGGCAGATGTTCGCCTTCATCATAGACCTGTATGTCCTTTGCATGATCATCATTATGTGTCCTGATAGATCTATGAGCTGCAGACTGCAGTATCACACTGTCTTGTTGTCACAAGTTGTCATTGCTAAAGAGGCTGTAAGGAACCTTAGGGGGATGGTACGGTAGTTATCGTTGGATCAATTTGAAAATGAGAGCAGACGAATGATTCCCTTGAATAATGACCTATCATATCCAACAAAAAAGTTCACCAGGCATAAATCCCCTCAGGGCTTGCATAAAAAGGCAGGTGTTACTAAAACTATTAGTGTTTTGTGCAGTTGTACTGGGTAATTACTATCATCTGTTGTACTTCCAAAACTATGAGTCTTTTCTGGTATTTATACTTTGTATTTTACTATTATATGTTTTTGAAGATTATTTATGCATAACTTAGATGATGTGTTGCCAAAACTTTATGTTTTCTGGTAGTTATGCTGGGTAACGAGCTCATCATGTGTTCTTGCAGATTATTTCTACACTGATTAGGCCTTGAAACTGGAAAGCTCCAGCTAATTGGAGGTTTTTCTTGGATTCATATGAAGTGGGCGAGCTTTGCTATGCAGCTAAGCAGATTTTTATGCAGGAACCCACAGTTCTTCAATTGAGAGCTCCTGTTAAAGTCTTTGGCGATCTTCACGGACAGTTTGGTGACTTAATGCGGCTATTTGATGAATATGGTTTTCCTTATACTGCAGGAGACATTACGTAAGTGTGACATTTATACCACTTACAAGTTACAATAATAAGCTTGTAGGTTGTTTCACCGGCTGGTATTTTTTTTCAGTTATATCGACTATTTATTTTTGGGAGATTATGTTGATCGAGGGCAGCACAGCTTGGAAACCTAATGTATGCAAAGGATTTTTGATTGGCTTGCTGCAGACTTCAAGAGAAATGAAGGCATTATACCGTGAGCAGAGAGATAAGAAGGATTGACTTATATGTATTTTTTTATGTTGTACTTTTTAAAACATTATAACGTTTATATAATAAAATTTTTATTTTATTATTTGTTGTGTTTATTTTATAATTTTACTAATATTAATAATATTGTTTAAAATAAAATTAATTTCTTAAAAAAAAATAACAATTTTATAAAAAAAAGAAATTTCGTAGGAAAATAGAAACGGATTTCGTCTCCAATTAGAGATGAACTTTCTTTACGTTTCTGAATAGAAACGGAAAAATCCGTCTCTTATTACGTTTCTAATTAGAGACGGAAATTCTGTCGCTAATTAGAGATGAAATTTGCGACAGAATTTTTCGTCTCTACTTCATAGTTTTCTTGTAGTGTATATTAATCTTTTATCAAAGAAACTCCAAATGATGGGATGCAGCCCAACAGAAGCCCGAGTAACCACCTTTGTTAACATGTCAGCTGGATTCTCATATGTATGGATCTTCACTAGTCTCAGCAGTTGTTGATCCATCACCTCGCGTATCCAATGATAGCGAATATCAATGTGTTTCATCCGGGAATGATATATTGAGTTTTTGCTCAAGTCTAGAGCACTCT
The DNA here is from genome assembly GCA_019454045.1 of Zanthoxylum bungeanum. Classification (NCBI taxonomy): domain Eukaryota; kingdom Viridiplantae; phylum Streptophyta; class Magnoliopsida; order Sapindales; family Rutaceae; genus Zanthoxylum; species Zanthoxylum bungeanum. The sequence goes on from SKCR01034674.1 coordinate 14,780, forward strand.
GACTGTCACAATATATCTTGTATTGTGTCTGCTTGATCCCTAACTCTTGGAGAAAATGCTTTAACCACAACATTTCTTTTCCTGCCTCAACTATAGCGATGTACTCAGCTTCTGTTGTGGATAATGCAATACACCTCTGCAATCTTGACTGCGATGACACAGCTCCCCCTGTAAAAGTGTAGATGAAACCTGATGTAGATTTCCTACCATCAAGATCTTCTGCCATATCTGAATCTGTATAGCCTTCCAAGATCAGATCAGCTCCCCCATAGCACAGACGAAACTTCGATGTACCCTTGAGGTACCTGAGAATCCATTTGACTGCCTCCCAATGTTGCTTTCCAGGGTTAGAGAGAAAACGGCTCACTACACCCACTGCGTGTGCAATATCTGGCCTGGTACATACCATTGCATACATTAGGCTTCTAACAGCTGAAGAATATGGTATCGATGACATCTTCTCTATCTCTTTCTTGGATGAGGGACACGAACTCTTGCTCAGTTTGAAATGGTGCGCTAGCGGAACGCTGACTGGTTTGGCTTTCTGTATATCGAATCTTCTGATTATCCGTTCAATATAACTCTCATGTGAAAGCCACAACTTCTTGTTCTGTCTGTCATGAACAATCTCCATTCCCAAAATCTGTTGAGCTGGTCCTAAATCTTTCATGTCGAAAGATTTAGAGAGTTCATTCTTCAGCTGGCTGATCTTCGCTGCTTCTTGTCCAACAATCAACATGTCGTCCACATATAGTAGAAGAGCAACGAAATTTCCATCTGGAAACCTCTGGATGTATACACACTGATATGCTGCAGTTCTTTTGTAGCCTTGACCCACCATGAATGAGTCAAACTTCTTGTACCACTGCCTCAGTGCTTGCTTGAAGCAAACAAGGTTTTCTTTTCCTGAAACCTTGAATCCTTCTGGCTGCTCCATGTAGATTTCTTCATTCAGATCACCATGAAGAAATGCTGTTTTGACATCCATCTGTTCAAGCTCCAAGTTCAATCTGGCTACCAATCCTAGGATGACTCGGATTGAAGCCATTTTTACCACTGGTGAAAAGATCTCATCAAAGTCAATTCTCTTTTTCTGTAGGAATCCTTTGACTACTAGCCGAGCTTTGTGTTTCACCACTTTTCCGCTACCATCTTTCTTGAGCTTGAACACCCATTTGTTCTTCAGTGCCTTCATTCCATGTGGGAGCTTGACTATCTCATAAGTGTTATTTTTCTGCAGAGATTCCATTTCATCCTGCATTGCGTGCAACCATTTGTCTTTGTCTTTATGAGATACAGCTTCGTTGAAGGTTTCTGGCTCCCCCTCGTCAGTAAGCAGAATGTATTCTGATCCTGAGTATCTGGATGATGGAATCCGGCCTCGCTCAGATCTTCGTACTGGAGGTTCACTAGTTTCTGGAGGTCTGTCATCATCCAGATCTGTGGATGATCTTGTAGCCTCTGATGGAGCAGGTTGCAACTCCCCCTGCTCAACACCATCTTCCTCCTCCGGTTCTGCTTCTGGTATGTCTTGCACCCATCATCATCTGTGGCAACTCGTGTTGGTGCTGGGGTTGTGTCTGGATTTGCATCAGCTTTGTTGGCACTGGATTTAGAAGACATCTTGGGCTTTGCAATGTCTTCTATTGTCTGGTCTTCGAGAAACACCACATCCCTGCTTTTGATGACATTCTTTCCTTCGGGTCCCATAGCCTGTATCCAAATGCCTCATCTCCATAGCCTATGAAGATGCATGGAGTAGTCCTTGCATCGAGCTTCTGCCCGAGCTCTTTGGATACGTGTGCAAAGGCTAAACATCCGAATATTCTGAGGTGAGAATATGAGGGATTCTTACCAGACCACACTTTCTCTCTGGAATCTCAAAGTTCAACAGTACAGATGGTGATCTGTTGATCAGGTAGCAGGCGGCACGAACAACTTCACCTCAGAATGGCTTTGTCAGCTTAGCCATGCTGATCATGCTTTTGACTTTCTCCATAATGGTACGGTTCATCCTTTCAGCGACACCATTGTGTTGTGGGGTGCGTGGAACAATCATTTCGTGTCGAATACCATGGCTTTCGCAGTAGGCATCGAACTCCCTGGAAGAGTATTCACCTCCATTGTCTGTGCGAAGACACTTCAGTTTCTTCCATGTTTCACGCTCGACCATGGCATGGAACAGTTTGAAATAGTCCATGACCTGATCCTTTGATTTCAGAAAATACACCCATACTTTCCGAGAAGCATCGTCAATAAAAGTCACAAAATATTTATTACCGTCAGTATGGTGTATTCTGATATTTATTACGGTAATAAATATTTACCTTCAAGGGACCACAAACATCAGAATACACCATACTGAGTAACTCTGATTTTCTTTTAGAAGTGAAATTAAAAGAGACTCTGTGTTGCTTACCGAAAAGATAGTGATTGCAAGGATTCATAGCAGCATTTTTAGAGATATAGATTAGATCATTCTTTGTCAAGGTAGACAACCTCATTTCACTCATATGACCGAGTATCTGGTACCACAGATTCTGAGAAGCCTCCGGTTCAGCTACATTGATGCTTTCTGCACATATCTTCACATGAGTCTTGTATAGAGTTCCACAAATATGTCCTCGGGCGATGACCATGACACCTTTGATCATTCTCCAAGTGTCATTTTTGAAGTGGCTAGCATAACCTTGTCTGTCAAGGGCTACCCCCGAGAGTAAGTTGAGCCTTCTGGAATATGTCTTACCTCCTTCAGAGTAATTATATACCCTACATTTGTCCGCAACTATACTTCACCAATTCCCACTATCTGAGAAGAACTTGTATTCCCCATCTTCACTGCTCCAAAGTCTCATGCTTTGTATGATGTGAAGAAATCCATGTGAGGAGTGACATGGTAGGATGCTGCAGTATCTACCACCCACTCGACATCCTGAGTTGCGGTGTGAATGCATGCTTCTTCCTGGCCGGAGCATATAGCTACATCTATTGTGGTAACTACTGGAGGTAAATATTTATCACAAAATATTTATTTTACCTCCAAGGGACCACAACATCAGAATACACCATACTGAGTAACTCTGATTTTCTTTTAGAAGTGAAATTGAAAGAGACTCTGTGTTGCTTACCGAAAAGACAGTGATTGCAAGGATTCATAGCAGCATTTTTAGAGATATAGATTAGATCATTCTTTGTCAAGGTATACAACCTCATTTCACTCATTTGACCGAGTCTCTGGTACCACAGATTCTGAGAAGCCTCCGGTTCAGCTACATTGATGCTTTCTACACATATCTTCACATGAGTCTTGTATAGAGTTCCACAAATATGTCCTCGGGCGATGACCATGACACCTTTGATCATTCTCCAAGTGTCATTTTTGAAGTGGCTAGCATAACCTTGTCTGTCAAGGGCTACCCCCGAGAGTAAGTTGAGCCTTCTGGAATATGTCTTACCTCCTTCAGAGTAATTATATACCCTACATTTGTCCGCAACTGTATTTCACCAATTCCCACTATCTGAGAAGAACTGGTATTCCCCATCTTCACTGCTCCAAAGTCTCATGCTTTGTATAATGTGAAGAAATCCATGTGAGGAGTGACGTGGTAGGATGCTGCAGTATCTACCACCCACTCGACATCCTAAGTTGCGGTGTGAAGGCATGCTTCTTTCTGGCCGGAGCATATAGCTACATCTATTATGGTAACTACTAGTGTCTCCACATCATTCTTCTTCGGCTGGTTATTGCCCTGTCCCTGCTACCGTTGCAGTTTCCAGTAATTCTTCTTTAAGTGGACTTCTATGCCACAATGGAAGCACTTGTATGTATTTTTCCCGTCCTTGGATTTGCCTCTGCTTTTGCTTCTGCCTCTCCTCCCACCTTGATTTTTCTCATGTTGTCTTCCTCGATGCTCCGAGACAAGGGCTTCTGTTTGATCTGAGCCCACGTCTTTTCTTATGGCTTCTTCATTTGACATGGCGTCTTTTACCATAGGCATGGTAAGTTTGCCTCATGGAGCTAAGTTGTTGAGAGTAACCACCAGTGTCTCCCAGCTATCAGGAAGAGAACTGAGCAGAAAGAGGGCTTGAACTTCGTCTGCCAGTTGCATGTCTACTGCAGACAACTGGTTCACCAGGATTTGGAACTCGTTGGTGTGTTTTGTAACGGAAGTTCCACTCCGTAGCTTCAGGTTCACCAAACGCCTCATGATTAAGGCTTTATTCCGAGCTGTTTTGGCCTGGAAAATGTCTTCCAATTTCCTCCACATTTCGTAAGCATCTGTATCATGTGCTACGTGATGGAAGACACTGTGACCGATCCACTGTCTAATCTAACCCAGAGTTATGTTATTGAGTTTGTTAAAGTCATACTCTTTAACAGATTCTAGTCTCACTCCCTTCACATCGATAACATCAAACAAATCTTTACAGTGTAAATAATCTATCATCCGAGGTCTCCAGATGGAGTAATTAGTTGCTGTCAGCTTGATCATTACACTAGAATGGGAATCTTCCATTTCCATTTTAAGTTTTAGTATTTAAAATGAAAATAGGTTAAAATCGGGGCTGAATTTCACAAATCGGAGGTCATCGTTGCGTCCAAAATGGTTGAAAATGATGAAATAGACACTTCGTTGGTCTAAATATGACACATGGGCTGATTTGTAAATTCCTAAAATTTATGGGGCAAAACTATAAATTTCAAATACTTCAGGGGGCTAAATGAAATTTACCAGGCTGCTGACGTGGCAGTGCTGACATGGAAAAGTGGGACCGGACTGCTGATGTGGCAGCTGACATTGTATAGCTGACGTGGCAAAATGGGACAGGCTTGCTGAGGTGGATGCCACGTTTCGGATGATGTGGCGGCTGACGTGACAAGCTGACGTGGCTGGTTGACGTGGCATAGGTGCTAACGTGTTAGATTGCATGGCACTGACTAAACTGCTGATGTGGCGCCACATGTATCATCTTCAACCTTGTAACAGCGCGTGTGGCGCGTGCTGCGACTGGACTCCACTCGCCGGCGCATGCAGGCGCGTACGGCGTCTCTGGGGCTCCGTTTGATCGCCGTAAAATACCACCGAGCTCATCTTGATGTGAACTAGCTGATGGTACCCTCAAATTGGATTTTTGACAACTTTCATCGGAACCGGTTTTCCAAATCGAAGCTCTGTTTTTCAGTTTTACGACCCCAAAGAAGAACCAAAGCTCATGATACCACTTGTTGTAATTCACTGATCACTATTGAGTGTTTTGAGGAAAAACCGAATCACTTCATATTACTACAAGAATAGATTACAAGTAAGTGTTTAAACTTACAAATACAAAACCTCACTACAACACTCTCTATACACTCTTTGGGATGATTTACATTCACTGGAAATGGCTCTATTTATAGCCAAGGTTGCACACTGTTCATTCCTGATTTTATGCCATAATTCACTCATTGATTCATGGCATTATCAAAAGTTTGATGTTTGTTTCTCTAATTTCAAAAGCCACCTAAAGTTGCCTTGACAGCTTCTTGGCAGTGGCTTGCAGCTGGAAAACTTCTGGATTCATTCTTCAAAGGTTGGCATCATGCATGCATGAGCCATGCAACTGCAGCATGACTCTTCAATTTCTATATATGAAATCATTTTTCGAAAACATGACAATTATTTACAGTATCGGTATGTGATTATTTTTCTATCGCGTATCAGATAATCTTTAGTATTTTAACAGTAACTTGAGATAACGACGTCTGTTTTTTATGATCCTTATATCATAGGAAAGTTCAGATAATAATCTACAATATTTATTTTGAACATTTTTTCAAATTTAAACTAGAACAAGGTCAAAAATATACATTTTGTGGCTTGCATTTTTCATATTCGAGAATAGTCCCTTGTTCTTATGTTATTTAATTAATAAAAATCTAGTGGAAACGTGGCCTATATTTTATTGGCTTCATTTCTTCTTCATCCTGACGAAAATGGAAAGAAAAAACTCAGCTCCATTCCCTTGAAGGTTCAACATTTTTTTTTTTTTATTTTTTTTTTTTTGATAAAATATCGGCTGTCCCAGATTCTTACCAGAAACATATTCTTTGAATTCAAACTCATACTTAAAAGGTGAGATGATAAGTACCCCACTAAACCACGCCATTGAAAAACTCCACAAACACACACCCAAAAATTTATGGCATCAATCTCAAGTTCCCTAAGGTCAAGTTCATACTCTTTATCTTTGCTTTTGATCTTGAGATATTCATGAAATATATGCTCAAGTATTGGATTTTTGAACTTGACCCATGAGATAATTATGAGATTTGGATAAATTGAAGTTGAGTTGTTGTTAGTTATGTCTAAGAAGATGGATTATGTCATGAAATTTGCATGATTTTTTTTTTAAAAAAAATCCAGCCCTCTCTCTCATTTCTTCAAGCTTCACTCCATGGGTAGTCCAAGATTCTTTGCCATTTTTGTTGATAAACAAAGCATGTAAATCTTCAATTTCATTCTATTAGTTAATTAAATGGATTAATTTTTTTTTAAAGCTTTGTGCAAGATAAAAAGAAGAAAACCATGGAAAATCCTAAGTTAAATCTAAGTTTATTTTGCGTGATTAATGATTGTTAGGGTGATATTTATGCTCATATAGTTGTGTTGGCATGGTTTGGGCAAGATGATGGCTTGAATCAACAAATTTGGGGATGGATGTAAGGTGGCTGAATCATGGCTTGTTGAGGAAGTTGAAAATGTTGTGTTTCATAATGTGAAATCATGAATTTGTGTCTTTTATAATTGTAATAAAGGTGGTTATTGAAATTATGACAATTGGTTGATTAAAGCTATGATCGAAAGTTTTTTTTTTTTTTTTTAAAAAAAAAAAAGCAAGCTTGAGTTTTGTGTATGGAGATGTCGAAATCATGACATGAGATTTTATATTATGAATTATGGTTGAAATTTTGTGGTTGGCAAAGTGGAAAACACAAAGTAAATGAAAGGTGCCCAAAGTAAAGATTTAATCGTAGTGTTGAGAATATATAATGACATGCATTTGTTTATATTGGCTGAATGTGTGTGTGTGAGTATAGACTACTTGTTGTATTGTTTTGTCAAGCCATTGATATTATTAGCCATGAAAGTAAGCTAAGTTTTGATGATGTAAATGTGGTAGTGATAAGCGTATGTGTATGTGTATGTTATGGCCGAGAGTGACATTGATGACAATGATGTTGATGATGTATTTGAGAATTTGGTTGTTAATTGGTTGTTGGTTGTTGTTATGCATTATAATTACGTTATGAAATCAAGATTATGATTATGTTTAAATTTGAAATTAATCTTGACAAATGATTTATGTTTATGTTTTAAGCACACGTTTTATGATCGTGTTTTACAAATATACTTAAGTATGAAAATATAAGTATATAAGCCATATATATATGCTTTACAATTACGACTCACTTGTATGTTTTCAGTTTACGATTTGCATATAGGTTTTATGTTGTGATTTTAGTACATGCTGTAAATTTACAAATTAAGTTGTAAGTTTACATGAGCTAAATTTAAGGCAAATTTACAAATTTAGTATATGTCTTGAGTACATGAGTTAAATTTATAAATTAGTACATGATTTAAGTCTATGTTTTCCGGTTTATGATTTTAGCTCATGTATCCAATTTACGCTTTTAGCCTACTTCTCAGTTTATGTTACACGTCACATGTTCATAATTCGTGTTTGAAGTTGTGAGTCTCCACTTAGAAATACTGGTTATGATTCCGATCGGACGGTGTTCATCCAATACCTATTCTAAAATAGGTCATGGGCACTATACGAGCATTATATGCATGAACCAATACTCATGATGATTTTGGTTTTTTGTCTTTAATTCTTGCATTTTATGTTTCAGTTCAAGTTATTTACGTTTACAATTCTTGTGTATAGTTTTCAGTTTACAATTTAAGTATGTTTTTTTTATGTTAAGGTTCACATATGTTTCTAGTTTATAACTCCTGTATGTCTTTCAGTTTATGTTCGTGTCATGATTTCAAGCTTAATCATTATAGATCAATAATCATGCTTAGATGGGCAGATGATGACATCATTCATAATGTGTTAGATTATATCCAAGCCACCGAGGATTTGGGTAGACCATAACCACTGATATAAGTGGTTTGGTGTGTAATGTTGCATAAGTTTCATGTTGTAGGGTATCTATTAAGTTAGAACCATGTCCCTGATGTCTCTCTCTCATGCCTCGAGCATGTCACATTAAAAGCACGAGTTGCATTGTCAAGGGAGAAACTTAAGTTAAATATTCTCGTCTTGTTCTCACATCATACTTCCATTTTACACTTCATGCCACACTTTTAGATTACATTAACATAATTGCAAGACATGCTGCATTTTAGGTCATGATTTCACGTTTATGTCATGTCATGATTCTCATATTTATAGTTACACTGTCCAGGAAACGTCATGTTATGGGATTCATCGGGTAGTTCTCATGTTCACTTATAAATTTTAGTTTAATTATGATTTCACGTGTAGAGTTTACATTTCATGTTTTTAGTTTATGTATCACGCTTGCATATTTTATTCTACGTCAGCACGTTTTCTTTTCAGATGTGATGCTATGTTTCATGATTTCATGAAATTATGTTTTCAGTATATAATTTTCATGTATTTCAGTCTCATTTTTTCAGTAAATGTTTTATAAGAATAAAGAAAATAAAACATTTTCAAACCATCAATATCGAGTCGTCCCTTCATATTTAGAGAGCCCGGAATCGCTCACGTTAACTCATGGGGAACTGATCACCCCCATAGGCTCATGTTCATAAAACACAAACACAGACACAAGTATTTGTTGATCGCTCCAAGTTAATCCTAACTTTTGTTCTTTTGATATTTAATTTTGTTCTGCATGTCAATATAATTAATAATTCTTGTTTTAAGCTGTCACATATGAGTAAGCAAATAATTCAATTACTTGAATTGTTTCTATGAAGAAATAAGCTGTAAAATATTTCCATGGCCGATGATGTGTAGTTTTGGTTTGCAAGAATATTATGACATATTTCTAGGAATATTACCAAAATACAACCCCGTAGCAAACTCTGAAGACGTGTCAGCGGATGCTGCTTCTGTTTCTTCAACTTCTGCAAAGAGTCTCGTTGTGGAGTCTTTGGTGCTTGGTGACCTGAGATTGTGCAAAGAACACCATAACTTTGGATAGTTGATTTGAAGAAATGGTTGTTTTGATTGAAACGTGAAGTGGGTTTTTGAAAAGATTAGATTTTGTTGACATATAATAGAGATGATGATGATGATATTGAAGCTATTGATTTCATTCGATTGTCGGGAAAAAATTGAATACAGTGAAATGAAGAAGAGGTTATCACTTTATCCAGTGAAGCTGATGAGGGCTTTCGCTGTTAGTTGATGAATAATAAAAATTGCATATTTATTATATGATAAGTCAATCATTTTACACTTACAAGTTTCACTAATTCCCTTAAATTGCCACATTTGTGAAATAATATTTTAATTTATGTTTTGAATGTTTTTATTGTGTTATTTTATGTTATCTAATAGGTAAAATACTGCTCGGAAGCTCGACAGGACAAACCAGACTTGGAAAAAGGCAAAAACGAAAATTCAGCTTCGCGTCGCGACACAGAAATTACGGCGCGTCGCGATGCGCCTAATAAAACAAAGACACCACCGAATGCGCCATTCTCTCAACACGTGTCCTCATCGTGGCACTCGCGTCGCGACGCGTAGAGCTTTGGTGTCGCGACGCGCCGACCAAAATCTGCCTATAAATAGAAGCATCCAACAAAAGAAATTTTCATACTTTCTTTCCTGATTCTTCTATAGATCTTGGAGAGAGAGTGTCTTGTGTGTTTATTTACTTAAAGCTTTTTGTAATGTCTTTTTTCTTTCAGTAGTAAAATTACAAGTATGTTTAATTATAAAATGAGTAGCTAATTTCTTTTCTGCTAGGGTAAGGGTGGAGCTTTTATAATAAAAACTTAGATTAAACTCGCTTATATTATAATAAATAAATTGAAATCTAATGATTAAAACTTGATTTAGATCTAGATTAATTATTGATAATCTTTCTACCGCCCTTATGGCTGATTTTATCTTGCTACCGCCCTTATGGCTGATTTTATCTTGCTACCGCCTTTATGGCTGGTTTTTATCTTGCTGCCACCTATATGGATGGTTTTATACGATTTTGGTATAATTAAGTACATTGGTAGGACTTGTTATAGACAAATGTTATTACCGCCTTTATAGCTGGTTCTATATATTGGCATAATTAATTCCTGAGATAAATTAATTGGGTAACAAGGGCAATTTATATATTATAATTAAACGAGATTTCTAAGTTCAAAAGATAAAAGTGGATCCCCTAACTCCAATATTTCATTTTATTATTGTATTTTAAATCTAAAAGGCTCCAATTACTTAAACAAATCAAACTTTTCTTTTTCGCACTGCTCATCATTCTATTTTGCTAAATCTCTTCTCTGTGGATCGATCCTGAACTTACCAGGTTATTTTATTAATTCGACACTCTTATACTTGGGAGTAAAAGACCACTTTTTGAGTGTCTCATTAGTCACCCGCAATTAATTCTAGAATTAAAATTTTGAGAAAAAAGATGTAAAAAAACATTTACTACATCTAATTAATTAATTAATTGCAAATGATTTTACTAGTCAGTAACGTAAAATAACGGTCAAAATTCTCATATAGTAATATGATTATGTAGTGTTGGAAATGTTCTAAATGGGGGCACTTAATGAGTATGAAGTAGGGGCGGGACGGGTTGGGTGAGAGCTAAATCCAAAGAAAGACTTGTGTAAGACAAGAGTATGCACTATAAGAATACAATTTTTTTAGAGGCGATATTTAGTTTCTGCTAAATATCGTAGACTTGTAACGCGTCATATGATGTCGCTATATGTGAATAACTATTAGCGTTAAATATTTGTGGTGTCGACGCTAAATATAGACATGGCGACGCTGAATATATTCAAAATTATTTAAAAAATATATAATTTATTTAATTTTATTCTGCATGTCAATACAATTAATAATTCTTTTATCATATATATAAGTTTTATTTAGGCTGTCACATATGAATAGGCATATAATTCAATTACTTGAATTGTTTCTATGAAGAAATAAGCTATAAAATACTTCCATGACCGATGATGTGTAGTTTTGGTTTGCAAGAATATTATGCCATGATTTTATAATGTGAGGTGGCAAGCACATATTCTTTTGATATATATTTTTCTTTCTGTTATTGTGTTTGTTTTGCATTGTTTAAGAATTAGTATTTTAAAACTCAAATAACTCTTTCTTTAACATGTAATTATGTTTCTCTTTTTCTTTCTTTCTTTCTTTCAAGATTCAAACAATGACAGAACCGAAAGAATACTTTTCATTGAATAAGACCTCACCGAAAATTAGTGGGGGGAGAGTCTCCGGTAGAGAGAAGATCACATCATCATTTGATCTTGTTGAACAAATGGAGTTCTTGTATGTAAGGATAGTGAGAGCCAAAGATTTACAAGCTAATCAAGCGACCGGTTACTTGTGACCCATATGTTGAAGTAAATATTGGAAACTATAAGGGAACAACTATTCCATTTGAAAGGAAACCAAACCCTGAATGGGACCAAATATTTACTAAAGAACGTCTCCATGCCATTTCTGTAGACATATTGGTAAGAGATAAGAAGGTTTTTAATGGTGACATTATTGGTAAGATTAAAATTGACATGCCTGATATTACAAAACGTGTTCCACCAGATAGTCCATTGGCCCCAGAGTGGAAACGATTAGAGGCTAAAGATGGCACCAGGGCTAGAGGAGAGTTGATGTTTGCTATTTGATTTGGAACTCAAGCAGATGAGGCATTTTCCAGTGTTTTGCTTTCGGATACTGCTGTTATATGTGGTGAGAATATCATTAATTGTGGTTCAAAAGTGTATGTTTCTCCTAAACTTTGGTATCTTAGAGTAAATGTGATTGAAGCTGTTAGAAAACATAATTCCTAATATATTTACATGTTTGTCCTATTAGGATCTAATTATATATGTATTACTAATCCTAGATTTATTTACATGCTAATTGAAATAAATCTATATTAACCACAACACAATTGCATACCTTTTATGTTTGTAGAGACCTCTTAATCAAACTTAATTGATTGCTTAATTCAATAAGCAAATTGTCTTATTTATAGGAGGGAAACCAAGTCACTATTAGCTCACATGCATGGATTACTATTAATTCTTGATTATTATTTAATCACATGCATTGATTAATATGTAATCACATGTATTTGGATGCATAATGACTTTTTCTAACCCTTCCAAAAATGTTACCATCATGGGTGTACCATATGTTCCCCATTTAACATTTTACTAATTGTTGTCACTTAACAACTCTTGTTGTTACTTAATTATTTGATTAACAACTCTTGTTGTTTACTTAATAATGAAATCATTACTAATTGTTGTTATTTAACAACACCAAATAATTAACTTAATAATTTCCAACATGAAATTATTACTAATTATTGTTATTTAACAACACCAAATAATTAACAACAATTAATTTCCAACAGAAGCACAAGACTTGGTGCCTAAACAAAAGAATAGAAACCCGGAAGTTTTCATCAAGGCTGTTTTTGGGAATGTGGTTCTGAAGACTAATGTTTCTGCGACAAAGACTGTGAACCAAACTTGGAACGAGGACTTGATGTTTATTGCAGCAGAGCCATTTGACGATCATTTGACTCTGACAATGGAGGATAAGCTTGGAGCTAATAAAGAGGAATGTTTGGGGAGATTAGTCTTGCCTTTATCAAACGCAGATCAGAGGTTTCTTCCAATGCCTGCTGCTGCTATATGGTATAATCTTGATAGGAATATTGTTGATGGTGAAGGGAAAAAAGATGTCAGATTTGCTAGCAAAATTTGTTTGAGATTCTCTTTGGACGGCGGTTATCATGTTTTTGATGAAGCCAATAAATATAGCAGTGATTTAAGGTCAACAATGAATCAATTGTGCCGCCTGCGATTGGGGTTCTGGAGTTGGGGATTTTAAGTGCTAAAGAATTGCTGCCAATGAAATCAAGAGAAGGAAGATGAACTACTGATGCTTATTGTGTGGTTAAATATGCTAACAAATGGGTGAGAACAATGACTGTTGTTGATAGCTTTGAACCAAAATGGAATGAGCAATACACTTGGGATGTTTATGATCCTTACACGCCGATGGCAGAACCAAAGACAACGATTTGGTTCATGTTGTCTACGTGATTATGGTTCTTTGGCCACAAATGATGCTCCCCACATTGTTTTTGTTCTTATTTGGTGTTGTGATTTGGAAGTTCAGAAAGAGACCAAGACATCCTCCTCATATGAATATCAAATTATCATTTGCAGATAAAACTCACCCTGATGAATTGGATGAAGAGTTTGATACATTCCCATCTTCCAAGCAAGGTCAAATTATAACAATAAGATACGATCGATTGAAAAGCATTGGAGTAAGGATGTGTTAGGGTTGGTGCTCATAGTGCCAATTCGGATCGTATTTATGTTCGATTCATAAATACGAGCAATTCTATTTTCCATAATATTACTAATTTAATGGTAGCACCCTTGTCTTTTATACACTTATTCGATCTAATTACGATTAGATATCTGATTACGATTAGATAGAAACTGAAACTGGTTCAGTGATACGTGTATATTAGACAAAGACCCTAGGATTTACAGTATAGTGTGCAGTTACAACGTAGTTTGTAATTGACATTGGGAAGCACACTATAAGATGTATATCCTTAAATAAAGTTCATGGTCAAGATTTACTAACACCGGTCGGTTAGTAAAATCTGCTGAGACCAGTACATGTCGTATATCGTGACTTGGTCCGATGGTTTATCCCAATGAACCATGAATCTCGGGAGACTCGTATAGACATGTAGATGTTTATTTGATAAGACACTAAACGACTCACTGAAGATTTCCTAATAGATGGTACACCATCGTCAATAGGAATCTTCACGAGTTGAGCGAGAATAATAGTCTTTTGACTTGAGATACCATAGTGGGATATATGAGTTATCCTCCACACTTTGATGGCAGTCACGTCATCGATCTATTCATGATCAGACATCCGCCTGTTCTTTGGGTGTGGACTGATGCTCATAATATCCAGTACGTATCAAGATAGGATCCGTTAGTCTTGTGTACAGGGCATAGACATCTTCACGTGTTTACGATCTAGTAAATCCATGGTCGTGGTATAACTTTGGAAATCAGTTCCGAGTGTTATTTAGAGTCGTAAATTGAAAGTCGACTATATTATACCGAACCGATTTGACGTTCTCATCTATATCTCATGTATAATATGGATAGCCTGTGACGGAGGGATTATACGTATGCAATGACCTCGATTTGTATAGTTTAGCGACATTATCTGTGGTCGTCATAATCCATGAGTGGGTGGATTATGGACACGAAATTGGATTTCGTGACGGATAAACCTAAACTTAGAAAGTCCTACAATATGAAGTGTACTCGTTGAGCACTTGGGCAACGCGATATGAATAATACGAATTATTCATAATACTTCACCGGATTAAATGGGTTAATTCGGATCCTTTAATCGGTTAAACGATAACACATGCATTAGAGGATTTTGGCCAATCATAATTAGTGTGTATTTGTATTTAATACATAATATGATTAGATACACATTAATTATTCGTCAAATGAGATTTTGACACATGCCATAAAGATATGTATTTGTTATTTAATGTAAATAAAAATACATATATGGATGTTATTTAATTATTTAGTTATTTAATTGTTAAATAATTAAATAATTGAAAATTAAATATCTTATCCATTTGTCATAATTAGTATGATAAATGGTGATATATAATTGGAACACATGGCATGTTTTTTTTTATTAAACTTTATATGTTCAATTTTGATTGGTTAATATAAAGTTTGATTGAATTTAATTAGATTAAAATTGGTAAATTACCTAAATACCCTAGAAAAGTCGGTTACAATAAAATTTAAAGGAAAAAATATTTTCTTGTCTTTACAACTTGCTGCCATTGTCGAGAACTCCAAGATGAAATGGGTTTCAATTTTTGCTTGATGAATCAAGTGAAATCAAAGAAGAAAATCAAAGAAAATGCTTAGGAAAATAAAGGATTATGGTAATTCCTCTACTCCCTAAGCTTAGAAATTTTGTTTCATGTTTCTTGAAGATCTATTGAGATCTGGGGTTTCTTATTTGTTATAAAATTCGGGGTTTTTGGTTATGGTAGATGAATTGGAAGCTTGTGATGCATGTGTGAAGTGAACTGGATGGAATTAGTGTAATCAGTGTCCAAATTGTTCATTTGATGAGATGTTTCCATTCTAGAGTGTTATGACCACTCTTGTAATGCCTAGAATTATTCTTGAGTGATTCATATGTGGTGACTTGATTTGGAGTTTTGATTAATTGATTTAGTCTTGAAAAAATGGATTTAAAGCATGAAAAATCATTATTTCAGTTTCTGGATCAGATCTTATAAAAATGGAAATTTTGTGATGAATTTGATGTCATATGAATGTAATGGATGTGTTTTGGGTGTTGGAACAATTGCCGAAAAGTGTTTTGGAGTTGAAATAAGTGAAAACGGCGAAAAACGGCGTTACCAGGTGACTTTTGAGCCAACCGGGTGACTGATGAGTGGTAATTATATCACTATTTCCCACTTATTTAACCTAATATTTTGTATATTTTCTTGAGTTTTGTGAATGTTTTGATGTGTTTAGTGTTATTTTGTAGATAAATAAAGTTTCAGGACATTCTGGAGGTGATTTGAGACCAAACAGTGAAAATTGGAAAAAAGGGCATTTTAGTAATTTTGGCGCTTCGCGACGCGCAAGCTTATGGCGACGCGACGCCTAACATGCACCAAGACTTGCTAACGTGCGCCGGGTCCACAAGTCAGAATCAGAGAAAATTTGACTTTGCTAACGTGCGCCGTGCCACGTGTCATGATCACAGCCGATCTGCTAACGTGTGTCGTGCCATGTGTCATCATCCTACGGTGCCGACAGTCACCATCGCCACATGTCACCACGTTTCTGCCACGTCATCATCCACATCACCAGTTGACCGAGTCAAAGTGCCACATCATCTCCACGTCATCATCAACCAATCACAGCGTGCCACGTGTCCCAATTCTATGGTGCCGACAGTCACAATCTCCACGTGTCGCCACGTCAGCATCAATTATTGACTAACTTATCCGAAATTGACACGTGGCGGATAAGAATCTTCTTTAGCCAATCACGAGCCGCCATGTGTCGCAATAATTGAGTCCCAACCACCTTGCCACGTGTCACCTTATCACCTTATCCAGAATCTGAAGTCGACGAACCAGAAGCTGCCACGTTGACAAAACGGGCGTCGCGACGCGAGCCCCTACTGACGCCTATAAATTGAGCTCGAAATTTCAGTTTCAGATGTACCTTCCTCTCTCATTTCTCTGATGTAAATAAGGAGTTTTCTATCTAGTTTCTTTTAAATTTTATTTTTGTAATTAATTTTAATTACGTTCTGTAGTAATAATAATTTACTTTTTACTTTTTACAGTTTTTACTATTCACCATGAGGAGGTAACTTCCCCAGCTAGGGTGAAAGGTAATTCTTTTACTGTTACTATTTAGATTAATATCCCTTAAATATAATATATTCATTATTTAAAATATTGACTTAAAAAGGATACCGCTATATTGGTCGGTTGGTAATTCATTTTAATCTGGTTTAAATCTGACTAATCAAGGATACCGCCAGATTGTTCGGTTGGTAATTAAATTTTCTTACCGCCTATATGGCAGGTTTATGTTGATTCCGCCTTTTTGGCTGGTTGGACTTAATTTGACTTAATCAGGTTACCGCCTATATGGACGGTTGGTAAAATAATCACAAGTTAATATATTATATTAAGGGAGATATCTAAATAGTAAATAATAAAAGTTGATCATTTTACCTTAGCATTTTATTTTATTGTAATTTACTTTTCAGCTTTTACTTTACTGCAATTACTTTTCAGCATTTTTACTTTATGTCTTTTACTTTTATCTTTTTACTAGCCCTAGTTATGTGTTGTAACTAAGTTAGTTATCTGAGGTTGTGATGAATTCTAATATCACCGGTTTATAAGGGGTTATTTTATAGTTTGGGTAATTTAAAGGTTTACTTATTAAGTTTTAAGCTTAATGCTTCTTGTTGTCTGATCACCAATAAGATTGATGTGGTAAATCTAAAATAAACTTGACAAAGGATTTTAGGTTTCATCCGTAGACTTAATAGCCCACGATCTTCATTGAGGATAGATAACCCTTTAATAGATTTCCTTACAGGATAGACATATACCTGTCGGGCGGGGGTAGCCATAATTGGAACTTAAACTTAATGAATCCAGATAATTTGGTTGACATAGACATATGGTTCAATTGGGTTAAACTGGGTATTTGCGTCTGACCATCGACATAGGCTTTTGCATAATTTAGTGTTCCAGGTTAGTAAACCAATTATTACACAAACATGAAATAATCACTTCATCTTTTAAAAGGTGTTAGAAAGATTCATAACCCTTGATAGTTTTTAATATTGAATTTTCTTAAACCTACTTTTATGCAATTTTATTTACTTATTTTTAAATTTAAAATCATCACCATTTCAAATCAATCAATCAACCTGTTAGATACTAGTAATCATTTGACCTCATAAAATTAATAGATTAGGTATTAAGTCCTCATGAGATCGATATTTTTATACTACTTGAACGATACGTGCGCTTGCGTTATACGTGTGTGTTTACGCGGTCAAGTTTTTGGCGCCGTTGCCGGGGACTTATTTATATTTCACTATTAGTTTAAAGGTTAGATACCTTTACTTGTGTCTAATTTCTTTTTACTTATTATTTTTGTTTTCTTGTGTTTCAGGTTCTCAGAAACTTCATGAGACGAATCAGAAGCTTTGGACTCTGACCGCTTGAGCCGGAAATTGAAAGAACCATCAGACAGTTGAGAAGGGAAATGCGAGAAGACCAAGAAGCTTTAGTCAACATGGAACCTGAACCTTTGGAGGTTGCACCACCAATTACCATTCGAGACAGAACCATTCCAGTGGTTGACAGACTCATTTCTTATATTGTACTTCCTCCTTTACCAGCAAATGCATGTGACATCAAAACATGCATACAGATGATTCAGCAGTCAGTTCAGTTTGGGGGGAATGCAACTGAAGATCCTAATGCCCACATCAGCAACTTCCTGGAAGTTTACGGCACTTTCAATTACAACCGAGAAGCTGAAGAAGCAATGAGACTGCATATTTTCCCATACTCCTTGAAAGGCAGAGCTAAAGCTTGACTACATTTACTACCAGCAGGTTCCATCACAACTTGGAACACTTTAGCCACCAAATTTCTTGCAAAGTACTTTCCACCAGCCAGAACTGGAAAGCTGAGGAATGACATCACATCCTTTGTGCAACAAGACTCAGAAACTCTCTACGAAGCTTTGGAAAGGTACAAAGATTTTCTCAGGAAATGTCCTCACCATGAGATTCCAAAATGGCTTCAAGTTCAAACCTTATATAAGGGACTTTCTGGACTGATGAGAACCACAATCGATGCTGCTGCTGGACGAGCTTTAATGGCAAAAGGAGAAGATCAAACCTAAGACCTAATCGAAGAAATGGCCAACAACAATTCCTTGTGGCCAACAGAAAGGAGCATGATCCAAAGAATTGCAGGAATTTATGAAAGTGGAGCCAATACAGCAGTCAACGCCAAGCTGGATCAGATATGCAAATTCATGGAGACTCTCAGCACTGGATCCACAAGTTCACCATATGGAGGAGCACCAGAACCAAACCAACTTGAAGAGACGGTGAATTATGTCAACAATTTCAACAGACATGGGAACAATCCATATTCCAACACCTACAACCCAGGGTGGAGGAATCATCCCAATTTTTCATGGAGCAATAATTCAGGACAAAAGAACAATCCACCACCTGGATTCCAACAGCAGAACTATCCACCACCAGGATTCCAACAGCAAAATCAGGAGTTTGAAAAAGAACCAGAAATGAAAGAATGGATTGCAGAGATGTTCAAAAAGCAACAAGCAGCATATAATGCTATCTTTCAGAGCCAATCAACTTCCATCAAAGCACTCGAGAACCAAATTGGACAACTGGCCAATGCTCAAAGTTACAGACCGCCAGGAAACCTTCCCAGCAATACTGAGCCAAATCCAAGGAACATGGGAAATGAGCAGTGTCATGCCATCATGTTAAAAAGCGGAAGAATGCAGTGCTATCATTCAAAGGAAGCTTCCCCCAAAGTTGAAAGATCCTGGCAGATTTACCATTCCATGCATCATAGGAGAACATAACTTTGGTAAGGCTTTATGTGATTTAGGTGCAAGTGTGAATTTGATGCCTTTTTCTATTTTTAGGAAACTGCAGATTGGAGAAACAATGCCCACTTCAGTCTCTCTACAACTTGCTGATAGAACGCTCGTATTTCCAAGAGGCGTAGTTGAGGATGTGCTGGTAAAGGTTGACAAATTCATTTTCCCAGCAGATTTTATTGTCATTGATATGAAGGAAGACGCACACGTGTCAATCATCATCGGGAGACCATTCTCGGCTACAGGTCGAACCATTATTGATGTACAAAAATGAGAATTAACCATGAGGGTACATGACCAAGAAGTAACATTCAATGTTTTCAAGGCCATGAATTTCCCAGATGATGAAAAGAATGAGGAATGTTTCAGACTTGATGTGATAAACAGTACAATTCAGAACTCCAATGCAATGCAAAGTTCTACTGACAAACTTAAAACATGTCAATTTCCTGTGGAGCCTGAAGATAAAACGTCTTTTGCACTGAAAAAGCCAATTCTTGCACTACAAGCAACAGAAGAGAAAAAGATCCACCAGCTCAACGAATTGGAGGAATTTCACAATCAGCCTTTTGAGGATGCCAAATTGTACAAAGAAAAGGCCAAGAAGAGACATGATGAGAAGTTAGTGCGCATACAACTGGAACCAGGGCAGAAGGTACTGTTAAACAAATCAAGGGTGAAATTCTTCCCATGGAAGCCAAAATCACGGTGGTCAGGTCCATTTGTGATCACCAAGGTTTTACCAGACAGAGCCGTTGAGATACGTGATCCTGACTCCAACAAAACTTTCAAGGTTAAAAACAAGCGTGTCAAGCACTACTGAGGAGAATCATTTGAGCGACAGAAATAAAGTTTCACACTTTCAGATCCAGCCTAACGTTCGAGAAGTCACATCTAGCTGACGACGTTTAAACTTAGCGCTCGCAGGGAGGCAACCCATACAATTTGTGTATATATTGTGATCTGGTGTGTTTTATTTTTGTGTGTTTAATTTTTGCAGGTTAAGTCATTTCAAGATGGAAGAAGCTCTCGCAAATCTTCACAAGCAATCTCCTTCTCTCCCTAAAAAATCTCTGATAAAAGTCTACAAAGCTCGCTTGGAACGGATGAGACTACTGATGATCAAAGGTATTCCTACTGATATTCGTTGGATTATTGAAGCACGGGTCCGATTGGCAGGTGAGTCTTCTGAATCTTTTATTTCACATCTGCCTGGTTTAGGAAGAAGCACCTATGCAAAGAAACGTAGAGCTAAGCAAATGAGTGTTTGTTACAAATGTGCAAGCTCGAATTGCAATACTCGTTGTCGTTCTTTAAGAATGGTGTCTGATAATCGCGAAGATAAAATTAAATTCATTAGGGATGGCTTGAGTAAGGAGTCTGTAGATAATATATCTTTGACTCTTGAGACACATCCCAGTGGATATGTTCATATAGCCATTCGCAAATTACATACACAATTTCAAAAAGAAATACAACAGTTAAGTCTCGGGAATCTGACTCAAAAGACCATGTTTGCCAATTTATAAGAAAATTGGATGGGAAGCTTGTCCTTGACGCATAGACGTCAATCAAGCCGCTACTTTTCTTGTAAATATTATATCTCTTTGTCTTTTCCTGATAATTGTGATTTGTTTTGTTGTTTTCTTTTATTTTCTCCGACAGGATCCAGACCTTTTTGACTATCACGATTTATTTTACTGTTAACTAATAATTGTCATTTGCAGGTACTAGTGCTATTATTTTACTCACCCTTTTTAGGTATTATAAATTCAACTCATCATTGCACTTTTGAAGACATCCAGAGTAAAACATGAAACCACTTCAAGAAGACGAGTTGAAAACATTTGTGTGTTTTGCGGTACTAGTGTTGGTGTTAAGCCACAATACGTAGAAGCAGCACATGAATTGAGTCGAGTCTTATCTGCAAGGTTATGCACTTAGTATATGGCAGAGGCAATCTTGGACTTATGGGGATCGTTTCAAAGACCGTACAGGAAGGAGGCAGTCACGTTTTGGGAATCATCTCAAAACCCTTGGCAGAGACAAATTTTATTGAACCATCAAACGGAGAGGAACTGATCGTGCCAGGTATGTCTGAACGATTGGTAGAAATGATTAATCGTGCTGATGCTTTTATTGCTTTGCCAGGTGGCTTGGATACATTGGAGGAGATTTTTATAGTGCTATCTTGGGCGAACCTGAACATACACCAGAAACCGCTTGGACTGTATAACGTTGATGGATTTTATGATTTTCTTTGTGTGTTTCTTGATGATGCTCGGAGAAATGGGTTCGTGTCAAAACCTTTAAAAGAACTCCTCTTCACTGCCAGAACTGGTCCGGATCTAATTGACCAACTCTTAGCCTATGAACCACAAGTTGACCATATCCTTTCAAAGATAAATTGGTCTGAGGACGATCGTGGTAAGAGGCGTCGGATTAATCTGGATCTTAACCTTTAATTTTTCGTAGAATTTCAGCTAACCAGGTACTATCTTCTAAACTCTTCTTCTACTGTTTAAGACATTGGGGACAATGTCTCATTTATGTTTGGGGGAGGGAATTAGTTGATCAATACCTTGTTTTTAGTTTGTGTGTTGTTTTTATTTTTAGTCCAAAATTTTTCGAAAAATACAAAAAAATTGAATTTTTTTCAAAAATTATAAAAATATTTTGTGTTTTTGTGTTTTTATTTTGACTAAAAGGTAAAATTGGTAAGAGATAGCTGTGTAAGGAATTTTCACTCCTGATACGTATCTCAAACCATTTTTGAAACAAGTTAGTTTTTGTTTATTTCATTTTAAATTATTTAATTTGTAAATTCTCCATAAAACTGACTAAAATGGATCTTCATATGCTCAGTTAGCAGGTATTATCAACATGCATAGTAACCTATGGACATGAGCTAAAAATTGAAAAGTTTGTAATATTCAGTGCTCTAGTTTAATTGGAGGAAGCATCTCAAAAAGCAATGGAGTAAAAAAAAAATGTCTGAGATCTGAGTTATTAAGTCTGTAAGGGTGTTTTAACACCTAGTGCCCTAAAGCCAACTGTTTTGGGAGTCACTGACCCAAAGCTCGCTACATGGATCAAAGATGCTGCAAAAATATATATATGAAGTCTGAGTAATTAAGTCCGTATGGGTGTCTTAACACCTGGTGCCCTAAAACCAACTGGTTTAGGAGCCACCGACCCAACACTCACTACATAGATGGAAGATATTGTATATAAATAAAAAAAAAATCAAAAATCAAAGAGAAAAATCAGAAAAATATTTCATTGCTACAAAAAGGTGTGAATTATGACAAAACTTTATGACAAAAATATTACTCTCTTATCAACTGCACTTATGACTGTTGTGGGCAAAAATGAGTTGTTTAATATTTTTTTGGCTGTGTATATGGAGAATGGTAAATATAATCGGAGAATTTACTTATTCAGTAATTTAGAAAGAAACAAAACAACTAGTAACTTGTAGTAGAAGTTTCACCTGATTAGTCACTAATTTCTTTATTCTCTTTCGCTTGTTTTTTTTTTGCTTTTGTGTGCATTAGTTTTTACTACATTTTTACTTTTGTAAATGTTTTTGGGTATCATTGCTGTAAACCCTTACGAGACTACAACTCGTCCACTAGGGACACCTAGGGGTTTAAAGGCTTGTTGCATACACTAAATGCAACCGTGATCCCTACGAAAGTGGCTTAGTTAAATTTTATTTTAAAGATGTTTATGTTATTT
The DNA here is from genome assembly GCA_019454045.1 of Zanthoxylum bungeanum. Classification (NCBI taxonomy): domain Eukaryota; kingdom Viridiplantae; phylum Streptophyta; class Magnoliopsida; order Sapindales; family Rutaceae; genus Zanthoxylum; species Zanthoxylum bungeanum. The sequence goes on from SKCR01034674.1 coordinate 38,050, forward strand.
TATTCTATGTTTTGCTCGAGGACTAGCAAAATGTTAGGTTTGGGGGTGTGATGAGTGGTAATTATATCACTATTTCTCACTCATTTAACCTAATATTTTGTATATTTTCTTGAGTTTTATGAATATTTTGATGTGTTTTGTGTTATTTTGTAGATAAATAAAGTTTCAGGACATTCTGGAGGTGATTTGGGACAAAAACAGTGAAAATTGGAAAAATAGCATTTTGGTAATTTTGGCGCGTTGCGACGCGCAAGCTTATGGCGTCACGACGCCTAACATGCACCAAGACTTGCTAACGTGCGCTGGGTCCACAAGTCAGAATCTGAGAAAGTTTGACTTTGCTAACGTGCGGCGTGCCACCTGTCATCATCACAGCCGATCTGCTAACGTGCGCGTGCCACATGTCATCATCCTACGGTGCCGACAGTCGCTATCACCATGTGTAGCCACGTGTCACTCCATGTGTCTGCCACGTCATCATCCACATCACCAGTTGACCGAGTCAAAGTGCCACATCATCTCCACGTCATCATCAACCAATCACAGCGTGCCACGTGTCCCAATTCTATGGTGCCGACAGTCACAATCTCCACGTGTCGCCACGTCAGCGCCACGTCAGCATCAATTATTGACTCACTTATCCGAAATTGACACGTGGCGGATAAAAATCTTCATCATCCAATCACGAGCCGCCACGTGTCGCAATAATTGAGTCCCAACCACCTTGCCACGTGTCACCTTATCACCTTATCCAGAATCTGAAGCCGACGAACCAGAAGCTGCCACGTCGACAAAACGGGCGTCGCAACGCGAGCCCCTACTGACGCCTATAAATTGAGCTCGAAATTTCAGTTTCAGATGTACCTTCCTCTCTCATTTCTCTGATGTAAATAATGAGTTTTCTATCTAGTTTCTTTTAAATTTTAATTTTGTAATTAATTTTAATTACGTTATGTTGTAATAATAATTTAATTTTTTACTTTTTACAGTTTTTACTATTCACCATGAGGAGGTAACTTCCATAGCTAGGGTGAAAGGTAATTCTTTTACTGTTACTATTTAGATTAATCTCCCTTACATATAATATATTCATTATTTAAAATATGACTTAAAAAGGATACCGTTATATTGGTCGGTTGGTAATTATTTTAATCTGGTTTAAACCTGACTAATCAAGGATACCGCCAGATTGGTCGGTTGGTAATTAAATTTTCTTACCGCCTATATGGCAGTTTATGTTTGATTCCGCCTTTTGGCTGGTTTGACTTAATTTGACTTAATCAGGTTACCGCCTATATGGACGGTTGGTAAAATAATCACAAGTTAATATATTATATTAAGGGAGATATCTAAATAGTAGTAAAAGTTGATCATTTTACCTTAGCATTTTATTTTATTGTAATTTACTTTTCAGCTTTTACTTTACCGCAATTACTTTTCAGCATTTTTACTTTATGTCTTTTACTTTTATCTTTTTACTAGCCCTAGTTATGTGTTGTAACTAAGTTAGTTATCTGGGGTTGTGATGAATTCTAATATCACCCGTTTATAAGGGGTTATTTTATAGTTTGGGTAGTTTAAATGTTTACTTATTAAGTCTTAAGCTTAATGTTTCTTGTTATCTGATCACCAATAAGATTGATGTGGTAAATCTAAAATAAACTTGACAAAGGAATTTTAGGTTTCAACCTTAGACTTAATAGCCCACGATCTTCCTTGAGGATAGATAACCATTTAATAGATTTCCTTACATGATAGACATATACCTGTCGGGCGGGCGGGGGTAGCCATAATTGGAACTTAACTTAATGAATCCAGATAATTTGGTTGACATAGACATATGGTTCAATTGGGTAAAACTGGGTATTTGCGTCTGACCATCGATAGAGGCTTTTGCCACGATCTTCCTTGAGGATAGATAACCATTTAATAGATTCCTTACATGATAGACATATACCTGTCGGGCGGGGGTAGCCATAATTGGAACTTAAACTTAATGAATCCAGATAATTTGGTTGACATAGACATATGGTTCAATGAGTTAAACTGGGTATTTGCGTCTGACCATCGATAGAGGCTTTTGCATAATTTAGTGTTCCAGGTTAGAACCAATTTATTACCAAACATGAAATAATCACTTCATCTTTTAAAAGGTATTAGAAAGATTCACGACCCTTGATAGTTTTTAATATTGAATTTTCTTAAACTACTTTTGTGCAATTTTATTTACTTGTTTTTAAATTTAAAATCATCACCATTTCAAATCAATCAATCAACCTGTTAGATACTAGTAATCATTTGACCTCATAAAATTAATAGATTAGGTATTAAGTCCTCGTGTGATCGATATTTTTATACTACTTGAACGATACGTGCACTTGCGTTATACGTGTGTGTTTACGCCGGTCAGTGAAGACTATCCAAACAGTGAGTTCGTCACTGTTCGGCAGCCCATGAACTTCCCTAACACTATTGGGGCTGACCTGGGCAGTCCCCATAAGTGTTGGGTGGTCGGTTCGGTCAAAAACGCGTTTTGCGTCATTTTACGAAAAAAATATTTTTCGTAAATGTTTCGCGACGTTTCATATATATTTATGTCGTTATTTGATATCGAATAAATAGATTTAGGTGAAATATGAATAAATTATTCATATTAGATATTGAATAATTTATTCGGTAATTTGAAAAAGTTTTAAATTACGATTTCGCCCGAACCGCGCTTCCGCTGCGCCCTTCGCCCAAAACCCCTACAAAATGGTATCAGAGCAGGTCTGATGTTTCATCCATTACATTATTCATGCTTGATATTTGATATTTAATCTAATTTTAATGTTCGCACTTACTTGTAATATATATGTTTCTTGACTTTTCGATTCCACGCTAACGAGAAATGTAACGAAAATTTAATCGTTAAATTAAGTTTTATTTTCTATAGGTAGTATTGGATTGTTTAGAAAATGATTTAGATTAAAATTCTACATTTGATGTAGAATATAGCTTCATTCGGAAAATCCCCGCTTAGAAATAAGGATATAAAGTGACGTGTGGATTGGATACATGTTTCTTAGTCCGTATTGTAAGTTCGATTTATGGGTATCTTTCTATAACTACATCTAAGATCGTGCCAAAGCTGTGAGAGGGTGTAGGTTATGAGATTTTATCCATGCCGATTGTATATGATACTGGACAAATTCAAGTGAAAATGGAAATCCTGAACGTGCCAAAGCTGTCAGGACTACACCGGTAGCTTGAGTTTGTCATTGACAAGTGAAACCTTGATACGCCTCCTTGTGAACGTGCCAAAGCTGTCATAACGAGAAACGATCAGGACCAAAATCAGGAGTCACTGGTGAGTGATTGACAATGAGTTGTCCACCTAATGAATATACGTAGGCGAGAACGTGCCAAAGCTGTGAGTCGAAATATATTCATGGGATCCTACTCTCACTATGGAATTCGATTTAATTATTGAATTCTCGTTGTCCGTTGGGAATTACGATATTACAAAAAGTAGTGGGAGACACTGCTTGGTTAAAAATCCATAACTTAAGCAGTGTATAATTTTATGGAAAATACTGCTTTCGTTTTCCTTTATTCTATATTGTTTATAGATTTATACTTCTAATCCACTGCATAACATATTACTTGAATATGTTTTCTGACTTTACTTATGGTTGTGTAATTCTAAAATAGGTTCTAGAAAGACAGTAGACTTATATATTGTTAGATTAGTTCAAATCATCGAGAACTGTGTGTCCGATTTTCTTCAAAATCAAGATGGTTAGTGACTTAGTTTCTAAGTCACGATAAGGTAATCTAAATAAGATATCTGCTTTAGGATATTATTCTAGAAAGAATTGTTTCTTATGCTGTGTAAGAATTGACTTGAATTAGTTCATGTCTCAAGATTCTTGACTGACATTAAGAAAACCCCATTAGGTATTTTGTTTATCTTATAATGACTTTCTTGGCTTTAGTGACTTTTAAAAGTCACGTGTTTGACACAGTTTGCTAATCAATCATTTACAATTGTTGTGAATAATTGAACGCAAATCATAAAGCTAAAGAAATGAGATGTGTATAGTTGTGTATAGAGAATATCGATTCTCGCAGTATGAAAACTGTAGGTATTAGATACCGGATCTCCCGTCTAGTTATTTAAAATAATGTTTAATAACTGTTTTGATATTTGATATCAGAACTTGTAAATATTGGATAGTTACTTGTTCTGTATAAACAGTTGTTACATATTTTAATATGACTAGTAGTGTCATTGATGAAAGATAAACATTAAGAAAAATACTTGGTTAACTAAATAACTTAGAATAGTACTTTATGAGATTTTATCATAAAAGCATTAGATGCTTATTCCTTATGGTCAAGGATGGTCTGATACGAGTTCACATCATATATCCTTATCCATTTAATGAATATCGTATTCAAGATGTGATTAAATCTCATTTAACCAATGATTGTCATTGGACCACGGATTTATTAAACTGATACATTGGATGTATGTAGTTTAATGAATTGGAAATTACCTTAGATAGTTTTCTTTACTCCGTAACTTAGTTAATGAATTGCCATGACTTTGTTACGTGTTTCTAATAGAGAACACGTTGAACGTCTTGAATGTTCAAGAACTTTCAATATGTTTCTAATGAAACGCGGATAGAATATTTTGAATGGTTCAAAGATATTCTATTTGAAGTGTTGAAAACTATAAAATTTATCGTGAATATTTGAATTGTTCAAATATGTTGATATGATCAAACACATGAATTAAGGCAATTAGTTCTAAGATTATTTAATGAATATGATTCTTACTCAATATTAAACTTCCGCGATTCCATTTTGATGGAATTGGTCAGTGGGAGTAATCGAATCTTATATGATTTGATTCGTGATATTGAGTGTTACCGAATGGTTTTCAATACTCTTGGGGTTATGCTCCAGTAACACTATTTATCTCTTTAATTAAGGTTCCATTAATTCCTACAATTGCATATATGATATGTATAGTAGAAAATTCGAATCTTGAAAAGTTTGAGATTTGAAAATTACTTTTGTATAATTATTATATAATTGAAAGTATTTGCGCCTGGGAGGTACAAGTAAGGTTTATCATTTATTTTATTTAATAGAATATTGTATTCTATTTGATAGAATATCTTTTCTACGATCTCGAGTAATGAAATAGTTATTACTTGGTCTGTAACATTAGATGTTGACGATTGTAGAAAAGACTTGATTTATTGAAGTCAAATGTGAGAATGATAAACTAGTAATGGAACTACGTAATTAATTAGATGAAATGACCCTTAGTCATCTTTGTATAAGTTCATAGGATGTCAGAATCATTTACAAAGTATTTGAAACTTAATGATTTTGTTGTTTTCTTATTGAAGAAAATTATCATAAAACTTATAGTGGGAGCAATATTTGATATCGATTTCGGAAATTACCATTGAACCATAGATCTAAAATTGTTCATAGCTTACTACGATCAAGTTTTGAACTTGATTAGGCTTTCGTTATGAATCGTTCATAAAATATGCAAATTGTTTGAGCAGCAAAAACAAAGTGAGCTTGATAAAGGTTTGACCTTTATAGTATGATTGTGAGAAAAGTTATACTCAGTTATCTATTGTAGATTCTGAGAAAACTTGTCTCTAGTCGCACTGATTGAACAATTAAGGATCGTTGGTTAATGTTGATATTAAACTGTGTATTTTGGATAAGAATGCAAAGTGGCGTTCTTGAGTGATTTCTTCGAATGAGAGATCCTTCGTGATTTCTTTGTTTGAAGAGTTCATTCTAGAATGGCCCTAGAGTTATATTCTGTTAAGATCACAGTTTGATATACTAGCTTATAAAGCCTATTGTAGACTCAGGTAAGCTTTCCGAAAATCCGTGTTCTCTAATTTTGATACAGTCAGATTGTCTGATTTTATCAAAGCGTAGAGAATACATATTTGATAGTAGGATCAGTGGGAGCGTACAAACTTCTTACTAGCATAGTATATATCCTAAGTCTTATTTTCTTCGTAAAAGCAGTGGGAGTAGTTCTTTTATATTTGATATAAAGTTTTATATAAGATATACAACTGAGAGACTTATGAGATATTCCCATTAGTCGCATATTAGATATGATCTAATAAAGGACACATCAAGACTATCTGTATGACAGTTAGTATAACTGTTTGACAGTTAACATGTCTTTTATATATACAGTATTCATCTTTCGTAAAGGATGTACCTTTGTCGAAAGATAGATTGATTAGAATGTCTAGTCAATCTCATGCATCATAAGATGATGGCGTAATGAATACTATATTATGTGCGATTAAAGATATCAATTTAATCATAATTATTACGAGTTATTTCGATATGCTGCATACCATATGATGGGTCTTGAAACATGTTCTTTGTTATCTTAGAGATATTAAGAATGAGTTCTTATTCATGGAGAATTTAGTCTGCAACCATAAGGTCAGATTAGTTTTGATCCTAATTATGACATTAGAAGGTCTATGTCATATAAAGTCAAAAAAGATGCAGTGGGAGTGTCACCGTTGATTTAACTAATCTAGTGGAATCAATTGCGACTTTTGAGGTATTGACTTAAGAAGTTGCAAAGTGACCTCAATGATTAGGAGTGTTGATATTAGTTTTGTGATTGCGGTTGTCTTATAGTATTTTGGATTTGATCCATATATACTTAGACAACTCAGCAGCTATAACACAAAACTGATATAGCGTATAAGTCATATTGATGTAGAATTTGGATTCTGCAGAATATGAATGATGCTGGCTAAGGAAAATGGTTCGGTTTGTTGGACGACTCGATTTGTTAAGTGGGCTTACTTGTGTTGCCTACCTTTTGAGTGCAAGATGAGCATGAGGGCACATTATGTGATACACATTGAGATGTGTATATGATACTGGGGATTGGCACTAGAGAAAAGGGAGAGAAATTGTTAGGGTTGGTGCTCAGAGTGTCAATCCGGATCATATTTATGTCTGATTCATAAATACGAGCAATTATATTTTCCATAATATTACTAATTTAATGGTAGCACCCTTGTTTTTTATACACTTATTCGATCTAATTACGATTAGATATATGATTACGATTAGATCGAAACTGAATCTGGTTCAGTGATACGTGTATATTAGACAAAGATCCTAGGATTTACAGTATAGTGCGCAGTTGCAACGTAGTTTGTAACTGACATTGGGAAGCGCACTATAAGATATATATCCTTAAATAAAGTTCATAGTCAAGATTTACTAACACCGGTCGGTTAGTAAAATCTGTTGAGACCAGTACATGTCGTATATCGTGACTTCGTCGATGGTTTATCTCAATGAACCATAAGTCTCAGGAGACTCGTATAGACATATAGGTGTTTATTTGATAAGACATTGAACGACTCACTGAAGATTTCCTAATAGATGGTACACCAACGTCAATATGAATCTTCACGAGTTGAGCGAGCATAGTGGTCATTTGACTTGAGATACCACAGTGGGATATATGAGTTATCCTCCACACTTTGATGGTAGTCACGTCACCGATCTATTCATGATCAGACCTCCGCCTGTTCGTTGTGTGTGGACTGATGCTCATGATATCCAGTGCGTATCAAGATATGATTCGTCAGTCCTGTGTACAGGGCATAGGCATCCTCACGTGTTTACGATCTAGTAAATCCATGGCAGTGGTATAACTTTAGAAATCAGTTCCGAGTTTTATTTAGAGTTGTAAATTGAAAGTCGATTATATTATACCGAACGAATTTGACGTTCTCATCTATATCCCATGTATAATATGGATAGCCTGTGACATAGAGATTATACGTATGCAATGACCTCGACTTGTATAGTTTAGCGAGATTATCTGTGGTCATCATAATCCATGAGTGGGTGGATTATGGACACGAAAATTGGATTTCGTGACGGATAAACCTAAACTTAGAAAGTCCTACAATATGAAGTGTACTCGTTGAGCACTTGGGCAAAGCAATATGAATAATACGGATTATTCATAATACTTCACTGGATTAAATGAGTTAATTCGGATCGTTTAATCGCTTAAACGATAACACATGCATTAGGGGATTTTGGCCAATCGTAATTATTGTGTATTTGTATTTAATACATAATACGATTAGATACACATTAATTATTCGTCAAATGAGATTTTGACACATGCCATAAATATATGTATTTGTTATTTAATGTAAATAAAAATACATATATGGATGTTATTTAATTATTTAGTTATTTAATTGTTAACTAATTAAATAATTGAAAATTAAATATCTTATCTATTTTTCATAATTAGTATGATAAATGGTGATATATAATTGGAACACATGGCATGTTTTTTTTTATTAAACTTTATATGTTCAATTTTGATTGGTTAATATAAAGTTTGATTGAATTTAATTAGATTAAAATTGGCCAATTACCTAAATACCCTAGAAAAGTCGGTTACAACAAAATTTAAAGGAAAATTTGTTTTCTTTTCTTTACAACTTGCTTCCATTGCCGAGAACTCCAAGATGAAATGAGTTTCAATTTTTGCTTGATGAATCAAGTGAAATCAAAGAAGAAAAGGCTTAGGAAAATAAAGGATTAAGGTAATTCCTCTACTCCCTAAGCTTAGAAATTTTGTTTCATGTTTCTTGAAGATCTATTGAGATCTAGGGTTTCTTCTTTGTTATAAAATTTGGGATTTTTGGTTATGGTAGATGAATTGGAAGCTTGTGATGCATGTGTGAAGTGAATTTGATGAAATTAGTGTAATTAGTATTCAAATTGTTCATCTAATGACATGTTGCCATTCTAGAGTGTTATGATCACTCTTGTAATGCCTAGAATTGTTCTTGGGTGATTCATATGTGGTGACTTGATTTGGTGTTTTGATTAATTGATTTAGTCTTGAAAAATTGGATTTAAAGCATGAAAAATCATTATTTCGGTTTCTGGATCAGATCTTATAAAACTGGAAATTTTGTGATGAATTTGATGTCATATGAATGTAATGGATGTATTTTGGGTGTTGGAACAATTTCCGGAAAGTGTTTCGGAGTTGAAATAAGCGAAAACGCCGAAAAACGGCGTTACCGGGTGACTTTTGAGCCAACCGGGTGACGACTGTCCAAACAGTGAGTTCGTCACTGTTCGGAAGCCCATGAACTGCCCTAACACTATTGGGGCTGACCTGGGCAGTCCCCATAAGTGTTGGATGATCGGTTCGGTTAAAAACGCGTTTTGCGTTATTTTGCGGAAAAGTAAAAATTTCGCGACGTTTCATATATATTTATGTCGTTATTTGATATCGAATAAATATGTTTAGGTGAAATATGAATAAATTATTCATATTAGATATTGAATAATTTATTCGGTAATTTGAAAAAGTTTTAAATTACGATTTCGCCCGAACCGTGCTTCCGCTGCGCCCTTCGCCCAAAACCCGTACAGGATGACCACTTTAAATGGTGACTTGGATAATCAATTGGAGAGGCAGCAATCTTTGATAGATTGGTGGGATCCAAGAGCTACAACAATGTTCTCTGTTTTTTGTTTAATGGCTGCTGTAGTGTTTTATTCAGTTCCCCTTCAGATTTTACTCCTTTGTGCAGGTTCTTTTGTGATGAGGCAGCCGAGATTCCGTATCAATATTCCTTCATCACCCCAGAACTTCCTAAGGAGTTTACCTTCAAAGGCTGAGAGTTTGTTGTGAAAATGCTGCAGTGCGTTTACTAAGTTGTTATTCATTTACTTTCTGCAGAACTTGTTTCTCTCTTTCTTTTCCGGATGAATAATCTTTTCATTTTATTTATTTTTGTCCTCCGAAATTACGGAAATGCAACTAGTTGTTTCTCTCTGCATTGGTATTCTTACATTGTCACAGTAAGCAGCATGCTGAACGATCATAAATATAAAGTAGCTGCAATATAATTCATAACGCCAACACACATCTTGCAACAAAATGTTATCTTATTTTTCAATCAACTCGCGTACCTCCGTAAAAGATGAAATACAGCACAATTCCTAGAGCATAATAATAATAATAATAATAATAATAAAATCAATTTATGTACAAAAACTTCTCTGAGTGCAATGTGATCGGCCTCAAATGATAAAAATAGTTGAATACTGTTGTGATTTGTGCCAAGAGATACTACATTAAGTTACAAATAAATAACAGGTCAAATGCAGCTCAAAATTTCTCCTACAAAACTTCTGAAGCATCTCCTTTGCCTTCTATGTTTCCATTGCACCAGAATCCCAGTCTATCACCTCGACGCCCCAGCTGCAGCACGCTTACCATATTCACATTGCTCTTCTTTGGCAAACTCTTCAATCAATTCACGTTGTCTCTGGGTCAGATTCCTGCACAAAAATCCATCGATGTTATGAGTTCTCCAGGTTATTATTAGCAATGCCAATACTGTCAAATTATAAGTGTGACACTTCAATAATGAAAAATTTTCAGGTTTCATAAAAAGTCATGAATCTTAACAAAATCATAAAAATAATAGTCAGTACATAAATAATATTATCCAATAACAAATGACTTACACGGGAATGCTGACATTGAAGTGCACGTACTGATCACCAAATGAGTAAGAGTTCCTTGTTTTAATCCCTATGGGAGAAACAGTAACTCAGAAGAATGGTTAATAACTATATAAAATGATTTCGATTAAATATATTGCACAGTAAATTATTCCAAGATATGAGATAAAATTAGAATATTTAGAATTTAAGTTTCTAACTAATATCTCTATAAAGAAAACACAAGGGACATATTGCATGAGAAAATATCCAAAGCAATCACCAATGTCTCGAGACTAAAAAAATACCTGGCATAATATCCAATTTCACCGACTTTGATCCCTTCACAACTCTCCTTTACATGACTTGCACCATTCCTAATGCCAACAACAATATTAGAGATTTTTTTAAATGCTAAAAACAGAAGAAAGTTTAACAACAATTTCAGAGAATTCCCAAGATGATTCTAAAAGATTATTATAAGAAACAGGAAAAATTAGTGGTCATCATATGCAAAGCAAGTATGTCCACAATTCAATGTTTAAAAGAACGGCTGAGGCGGACGCCTCGCCGCCTCGCGGCGAAGGCGGCCGCCTCACTTCGACTGAGGCGGCCGCCTCAGTCGAAGTGTATTTTTTTAGACCAAACGACGACGTTTTGGGTCCAAAACGTCGTCGTTTGGTTGCAACTTATTAAAAGAAAGGGCAGATTAGGTCTCTCTCACTCTCTTTGACTCTCTCGGTCTCCACTGCTTCTCACTGTCGGCACTGCTTCTCTCACTCTCTTCGACTCTCTCGGTCTCCACTGCTTCTCTCTCACTGTCGGCACCCATTTCTGTCTCACTGGCGGCGACTGCAACAATTAAATTCACTATTCTGTTGGTAACTCTTCATCTCTCATTGTCGATTTCTTCAACTAGTGTTTTGTTGTTTGTATCAAAATGTGCCAGCCTTAACACACCCCTCTACATTCGGGAAGTTGATAGCCTTAGATTTGAGCTATCCATGAACCGATGCAGTGACAGATTGTCAAGACTGGCACATGACGTTCTTGAAAGTCATCTTTTTGCTATTTATGTCTGACTAATATTTATCTTTCAGTGATTAGCTTGTATTGTGTTACTGCAAAATCTTGAGGTTAATTGTTACTCAATATTAGTGCACATGAAAATTGTATGAATTCTTAGTTAATACTAAATTAAAGAAACAGGTAGTTAAAGCATCAGAAATCATGTAATTGCTTGATGATGTCTTTTGGCAACATACTGACTTTATTTCATACTGACTTTAAGTATTAGCTAGTATGTTATCTTTTGACATGTAATTGCTTGATGATGTCTTTTGACATGTAATTGCTTGACGATGTCTTGTGGTTTAATTTGATTTCATGCAGTAAGATGTCAACTCGATCTGATCCGGCTTGGAAGTACGGGCATGAAATTACTGTGGAAGATGGGAAGGGAGGATATAAATATATTGAATGTAATTTTTGCAGTAGGATAATCAAAGGGGGTGTGTATAGAATGAAAGAACATCTTGCGGGTATTAAGGGTAACGTCGCGCCATGTACAATGGTTCCTCCAGAAGTACAATCCGAGATAAATGATTTTATGAAGAAAAAACAAGATATAAAAAAGGCTGCACAACTTTATCGAGAAGAAAGAATTGATGAAGGTGTCTCTCTACACCGTTCATCTTTTGGTAGTTCACAAGGGAGTATATCAAAGAGAACCATTAGAGGGCCAATGGATAGGTTTGTAGTGAATATTGAAGAGGGAGAATTGGAGGATAATCCGATACGCCCTTCAGAAGGAAGTGTTCAAGATCTTCGTGATCAGACAATAGAAGATATTGGTAGTTTTTTTTATGAGAATGGCATTGCTTTTAATGTTGCTAGCAGTCCATCATTTGCCAATATGGTGCGATCAATTGGAAATTTTGGCCGTGGACTAAAACCACCGACAGCATATGAGTTATCAACAACTATACTGAAAAATGAATTAGAAAATATGAAGGAAGTTGTTGATGAAGTAAAGAAAACATGGAGCCAAACAGGGGTGAGCATTATGTCGGATGGGTGGAAGGATATGAGAGGAAGACAATTGGTAAACTTCCTTGTGAACAATCCGCCTGGGACTATTTTTCTTAAATCTGTGGATGTTAGTGATGTAGTGAAGGATGCGAATTTATTGTTCAACATGCTTGATGACGTTGTGGAAGAAGTAGGCGAAGACATTGTGATTCAAGTGATTACAGATAATGCATCCAATTATAAGAAAGCGGGTGAACTTTTAATGGAAAAGAGGAAACGATTGTGGTGGACGCCGTGTGCGGCGCATTGTATTGATTTAATGCTTGAAGATATTGGAAAGCTACCACAACATAAAAATGCTTTGTTAAGAGCAAAAAAGACAAACTTACATATTTTATTAAATTTCTTCTTACTTTTTAGTTCAAATCATAAATTCGTAATTGTTGATGTCATTTAACAGGTTAGTAATTTCATTTATAATCATGGAGCGGTTTTGGCTTTAATGAGAAGTTTCACAAAGAAAGATTTAGTTCGCCCCGCTCCGACAAGGTTTGCAACTGCATACTTAACATTAGAAAGTATGTATGGTTTGAAGCAACCCTTGCGGCAAATGTTTACTTCAAAAGATTGGGATGACATTACTTTCTCCAAAAAGTCAGAAGGGAAAGATGCCTCAAAAATAATTTTGAGTGATAGGTTTTGGATTTGTGTTGCTTATGCTTTGAAAACAACCAAACCTCTAGTTAATGTGTTGAGAATGACAATGGAGAAAAATTTCCTTGTATGGGATTTTTATATAATGCCATGGATAGAGCAAAAGAGGATATAGCAAAAAATTTGGGAAATGAGGCTGGTGCATACAATGAGATATGGAAAATAATTGATGATAGGTGGGGGTCTCAGTTGCACCGCCAATTGCATGCGGCTGCTTATTTTTTGAATCCTCATATCCAATATGCAGACAATCCTCCTTCCAGGCATCCGGAGATTAGGCATGGGTTTATACATTGCATGGCCAAACTGTTGCCCAATCCTGAAGATCAATATGCTGCAGATATACAAGCGGATGCGTTTCTAAATAAGCGAGGATTATTTGGCCTCAGTCTTGCTAAACACACCATCTTCAATCGTAGTCCTGGTATGTGAATTATCACTTTTGTGTTATTATTCACTATAAGATATTATATGAATTTGAAAAGTGTATATTCAATTTTCTATTTTTATTATAGCCGACTGGTGGAATGCATTTGGCGATGAAACTCCTCAACTGCAGTCTTTAGCAATAAAGATTTTAAGTCTAACATGCTCATCATCGGGATGTGAACGCAACTGGAGTACATTTAATATGGTATGATCTAATAATAATTAATAATTTGTGAATATAACTTTTTTCGGTGAACTTATGATAATTTGAATAAATATTTTGTAGATTCATACAAAGAAGAGAAATAGATTATCCACCGAGAAATTGAACTCGTTAGTTTACATAATGTACAATATGCGATTGAAGCAAAAATTCATGAAAAAACATTCATTTCAAGCGGATGATGATCCTTTGATTGAGGATGAGTTGCTTTCTGATGATGAATGGGTGGCCGGAGAAAGCTTTGTAGAGAATACTTCCATTGAACAACCGAGTGGAAGTAAAGCATCTGCACAAAAAAGGAACAGAGACCAAAGTAAGTTAATATTTACAAATAATGCAATTTATATAATATAAATTAAAAAATAATAGACTTTATGTTATTTGTTAAGGAAAGGAAAAGCTCCACAATTAGTGGATGAAGACAATTCAAGTGAAGGAGGTTCTTTGGAGCATGACACATCTGATGATGAGAGAGATTTTGACCCAAGCTTCATGCCGCTAGATACAAATGATAGCTTATTTAGGGATTAGTTATCAATAGTTTTTTGAACATATTATGAATTATGAAGAAATTAATGTATTTTGGATTTAACATGTTTTTATTATTATGATATTACTATTTTGATTATTATTCTGATGTTTTGGATCGAGTTCTGATGTTTTGGATCGAGGCGCCCGCCTCGCCGCCTCGAGGCGGTCCGCCTCGCGCCTCAATGGCCGGCCACCTCGAGGCGCCGCCACGTATTTTTAAACATTGCCACAATTACGCCAAGAAAATGCCGATTTAATTAATTGTCACATAGAGTATGATCCTAGTCTGATCATAACTAAGATATATTTTAACAGATTAAAAAAGGAATCTGTTGAATATGAGGTCAGTGCAGCAGGTATATTATACCGTTACAATATGCCCTGTTCCGCCACACTGTCGGCAAGTTTGATTAATGCTCATAAAGCCAGATTGCATGCTCACCAATTTAGTATTTCCGTAATAAAAATTATGATGTTATAAAATGATATAAATTTCATGATAATGCATATGATGATATAAGTGACTTGTATAAATCTGAGTGTGTTTGCATGTGTATATAAATCTAGAAGAACTAACCATGCCCAAGCCCTTACAGCGCCTACATTTTACATGTTTCACTCCAGGAGGGACACCTTACCCACCTGAAACAGATGCAGAAACAGCAGATGGGAAAAGGAATTAAATTTGGTACCTCCTTCCAACATAATTGAGATCTGACAGAAAATAAGCATACCGCAAGCTTCACAAGGCAACTCAGTTTGAAATGTGACAGTTTTGGTACATCCCTGAACAGCTTCCATGAAGGATAGCTCAACAGCAACCTACTCATTGATATATAAGAAGTGTGTCAATAACTCCATTTTGAAGCACAAATATAAAGAACC
Source organism: Zanthoxylum bungeanum (assembly GCA_019454045.1). Taxonomy (NCBI): domain Eukaryota; kingdom Viridiplantae; phylum Streptophyta; class Magnoliopsida; order Sapindales; family Rutaceae; genus Zanthoxylum; species Zanthoxylum bungeanum. The sequence goes on from SKCR01034674.1 coordinate 53,435, forward strand.
AACATGTGGAAAAAGAAGTAAGAATGATAACCTTTACATCAATAAGCTATTCAAAATATCAACCAAACAAGTGAAGCCTGAAAACAAAGTGCTTGGCTTCACTTAGTTGAATTTTTCACATTTCTCCACTCCTAACCAATAAGCTTCCACATCAGAACAATATAAAAGAGAGACTACAAATTCAGTTTTCTTCACATTTCAAATACAATGGATACAAGTACAATACTCTCCACAATCCTATATATTCTGCCACATATGACATACTATGCCTTGTTTACACAAATCCGTTGCCCTTCCAGCAACTGCAAGGAAAAACAAGTATCAAACAATGAACAATAAAAAAGAAATGGAGTGCTCACATTGATTACAAGGTGAACTGACAACAATCGAATCCAACATAAAATTTATTGACCCAATTATCTGCTTCGTAAGAGCAAGGGGCAGGGGAGCAAACTACTTACGGAATTTTTTAAAGAAGAGATGACAGATTCAGCATCTCCTTCTGAAGAGAACGTAACAAACCCAAAACCAGTTGATTTTGAAGTCCCTGGAACACGTGAAACATTTGCACTAAGAACATTTCTCTTCTCGGAGAAATAATTCTTGAGTATTTCCGAAGTTACTGTCTTTGCAAGATTTCCCACATAAACTTGGTAGGGACTGTCAAAGAAGTTAGAATCCTCTGCCTGGAGGAGGGACAGATCAACTTGTGTCTAAGGTTTCTCTGTAATGTTTACTTTGATCTTGCGCCCACCAATTTGCTGCAGAAACAAATAGTATTTCATCAAATTTATAAATTGGTGACCATCAAATAACAAACCTATTTTCTTTTTCAACTTTAACAGTAAAATATATATGATCAAAACCTACAGTGCCATTCAATTTTTTGATTGCTGCATTTGCATCCTCAACAGTTTTCATTGTAACAAAGGCAAACCGGCGACTCCTTCCTGTGTATTTATCATACATCACCTACAAACAAAAGACAGTTACCTCAGATGTTTTAATACACGTTCATGACAAAACTACATTTCAATCAACAAGCAAAAGATGCACTCTTTTCTTACTCCGCCATGTCTCCCGAACTGGATTTTCAAAGTTTCACTCTTCAAACTCACTGCCTTCAACTCAATGCTCAAGTTACGAAGCCTTGACCTATTTTGAAATTTACTAATACAAGCAAATTCAATGCCTACCAACGTCCTAATTGAAATTAAGTTACCTGCAGAAAGATTGTGGTGACTAATTCTCTAAAGAAATTTGTGAAATAAATGAGAACAATGAGCACTTTAGCTAAAACAGCCCCATATTCATAAGATATTTTACATTCCCTCCAAATTAATAGCACAAAAAACGTTTGATTTTCCATACATGAACATAATTCCAAACAAAAATAAAGAAAAATAAATATTTTAATCAAAAATAAAGAAAAATAAATATTTTAATCAATCACACTCTTAAATTCACTCTCAACATAACCCTACAAGTGCTAGGAACTATAAAAATAATTTTCCTTCCAAAAAATTCATAAAAATCAGTAATTTTGTGATGAATCTAAGAAAACCCACAAGATGATTTAAAAAATTAAAACTTGTTAACAGCACACCATCAAATCAATCAAACAAAACAAACCCAAAAAAAAAAAATTAAAAGTAAAAAGAAAAGCAAGAACCTCAGCTTTGTCATGCAAGTGTTTTAATACACTTACATGACAAAACTACATTTTACCAAAATACAGCCTCGTAGCAAACTCTGAAGACGTCGGCGGATGCTGCTTCTGTTTCTTCAACTTCTGCAAAGATTCTCGTTGTGGAGTCTTTGGTGCTTGGTGACCTGAGATTGTGCAAAGAACACCATAACTTTGGAAAGTTGATTTGAAGAAATGGTTGTTTTGATTGAAACGTGAAGTGGGTTTTTGAAAAGATTAGATTTTGTTGACATATTAATAGAGATGATGATGATGATGATGGTTGTATTTTTTTGTCTAACTGTAATATTTCGTTCCTCTTTTAATCAAATCATTATTGCATTATTTAAAACAAAACATATCATATACCCATCTTTTTCATGTCTCTCTTTTCTTTCACAAAAACAACAATTATTACCAACTACTCCTAATCACCATCCCACTTATTTTAATAAAAAATTATTATATTTGCAATCTTTCTTTGGCATCAACAACTGCTTCTTTAGTTGAAATGATATAAGTCTAGGAGATGGCAGTACCTTCTTGACTCTCATTGATTTTTTTATTTTCACTCAAAAAAAAAATAATAATCTCATTAGCTTGCTCAGTCAAAACCAAACACTAAACCAACCTCAATACCTATTGTTAGAGAATGGGAAAGTAAGGGATGGAGATGTGTGCTGCTAATTTAGTGCTTCAAGTTGATTGAAAAATAATTATGGTAGGTCTCTACAACTTATAGCAGTATAGAGAGAGACGAAGCTTTGTGTGTTTGGCTATAGGTACAATATTTTTCATAGCCATACAAGAAGATTTTGGAGTTGTGATTTAGTGAAGAGAGTGAAAGGAGTGTTAAAGGCCTTCCAGAAAGTTTGAGAGCAATTTCATGGGATTTTTAGAGAGAGAAACCGAGTCTTGAAGAGAGGATCATCCAGAGGAGAGAGAAAGTGTTTGGGCAGTGAGAGAAAGTAACTTTTCGACGTCGTCCGATCTCCGTTTCAGGCAAGTGACCACATCTGGAGAATCCCCTCGACGAGACCAATCCAACGCCGCCGGACCACCGCCGAGATTCCCAGCCACGCGCCCTTACGTGCCGCCTGCTGTCGTTGCCACGCGCTCCACGCGTCGTCGTGCGTGGACGACACCTCCCGGACCAGAATTGTCTCATCGTCGAGATACGCGAGTTCGACACTTCGTTTGCCTAAATCGGACATTCGGTTGTTGAGAAACGAGCAAAATACGATAGTTATCGGTGTGTAACCGATCGTCTATAATTACCGTATTTCAACCCCTACCACCACCATCACTGTGACCCATGAGACGTTTGCTAACCAGCGACTTCTTCGTTGAGAGATTTGAAGATCGTTGGAGCTCGATACATGATTATTACCATTTTAGGGGTGTAAATGATAAAATTTGAAAGTTTTAGACTTAATTGTGCATTTGCATGATTTAGAGGATAATTATGAAAATTCTGGATTTCAGGTGTTAACTAGTAATATTTAAGAGTTTTATGACTATTTGGACATATCAGAAAAGTTTAGGGGCTAAAATGAAAATTTAGAAAGTTTTTTAGGGGTAAAATCGTAATTTTGGAAAATTGAGGGACCTGATCGTAATTTTATATTTTTCAGATTCTTAGCGAGGATATATTCATATTAATGACTTTTCGTGGATAGAGGTAAGTACAATGCACGTTGATTCCCTTAACATAATTGTTTGTTGATTGATGGTTGTTGTGAAAGTCTATATAAATATGTTGGTATAATTATAATTATATATATTTTGTGGAGATATAAACATTGGTTAATTGAAAGCATGAGAAAATTGAATTCATGATTATTGAGATGAGATTGATGGATTAGATGCGAGATGTGATTGTATTGGATGATGTGTGTTGTTGTGTTATGATGCCGGGTTTTGTATGATAGTGGTCGAAGATGAGATGAGATATGATGATACATTACGCAAGATGATATGATGGAAAACCTTGGGAGTTGTGATGAGGTACCCTCCCATTGGTTTTGATATGGTGGGAAACCTTGAGAGTTGTGATGAGGTACTCTCTCATTGGTTTCAATCCACTAATATACTGGACCCGGATTAGCAACCATGTTTGATGAATATTTGTATTGTTGTGGGATGATTGTTGAGATAATATTATAGTATATGTTATTTTCATATATTATATTATATATATATATATAAATGTATTATATATATCCCAATTTTGTTGGTGATGTCATGTTAAGCTTTATTTGCTGAGCTTTTTAAGCTCACTCCCCCTTTTCCCAAACATTCCGGGTAGTCTGCAATCATAGCAGTAGCAGTACCAGATTTGATCCACGTGCCACAGTTGTATTTTCGGGTTGGTCCAGACATTGGAGTCATCATTTGCATTTTTTTAAGACATGTGTTGTAAACCTTAAAAACTGTGTACAATTCATGGATTTGTAATTTCTGATGTAATAGTTATGTGTATTTAAATGGTTGGTTGACATATAGAATGTTCTAGCTAAAGAAGTCTGTGAACCTCTTTCTAGGGTTGAGCCTGCTTTAGGGAGGGGGTCATGACAGATTTGGTATCAGAGCATAGGGTTTTAGGTTCTGTAGACACATTGCATTAGAAAGGGTATTAACGAGATAATTTTCTGTTTGTAGGAAAATGTCTGGATGTGGCTGTGGTACTGGTACTCAACGTGGGAGAGAGAGAGCTCGATGATTTGTGAGGATGTCGAGTATTGGTATTGAGAGACCTCAGACTCTGCCTGTAGATCATGTACCAGATGTAGCTTCATCTGGTGTTCCGTCGATTTTTGAGATTGGTGAAGGTTCTAGACATATACCTCCAGTAGTTTCGACAGCTGCCCCCACCACTATTCATGTAGCTGCACCTGATGATGTTCTTGCAGCTGTACCTAATGTGACCCATGCCTCTCATTCAGTTCCCCAATAGCCATACACCTAGAAGATGTATTGGGGAGGTTTATTGATGTAGTTGCACAAATGATTACCAGAGGGCCAACGACTATTGTACCTTCGAGCAGTAGTGGTAATACGAGCAAGCTGGACCAGTTCCTTAATTTAAGCCCTCCATAATTTCATGACACGGCTGATCCCTTAGTTGTAGAAAAATGGAAGGATTATATTGAACACGTATTTAGCGTGTTGGACTTGACCGATCAAAAGAAGGTTAGGTTTGCCACTTTTATGATGAGAGGTGAAGCTGAGACCTGGTGGAAGCACACTGAGACGGTACTGCCAGATAGATTGAGATCACCTGATTTTTGGAGAACTGATAGACCTGGAAGACCTCAGTATATCACATTGGATATGTTTGAGGAAGCCTTTAATGAGAAGTACTTTACATATGCTTATCAGAGTGAGTAGCGTCGATTGTTTGAACACATGGCTCGGGGACCGACAGAGACAGTGATGGAGTATGAGAGGCGGATGATTTCCTTATCTCGATACTATTCAGAGTTGATATGGCGTGAGGATGATAAGTGCAAGAAATTCAAGGGTGGGTTAAGACAACAGATTAGATCGAGGATTTCGATTTTGGGGAAACTGCCATATACAGTATTGGTTGACAGGGCCATGATTGCAGAGAGTGACATCAAAATTGAGAGGGAGAACAAAGCCGCCTTTCAAGAGAGCAAAAAGAGGGGGCGAAATGAGGTTTCTGATGGGGGACATGGCAGATCTAATAGTAGACAGTATCCTCCACAGTCGAGTCACATCGGGGTTGTTGGTTTCTATGATTAGTCCCAAGATCATAATGAACAAAGAAATGCGAATGAATAACGAAGAAGAGTGGCGGAAACACACTTACATCGATCAGATTGGATGTGATGCTCAACAAAACTTTTCCTCCAAGAAGCTCCAAAATTCGGCCAAGGTTGTTTGTTGAAGAAGATGATGAAGCTCCAAGCTTTAATGGAAATCGATGCTCTAAGATAAGCTTCCCTATCACCTTGTTTGATCCTTTGTTTGTGCTAGCAAAATGAAGAAAGAAAATCCAATCTTCCCTTCAATGAAGCTCACGGTTTTGCAAGAAATGGAGAGAGAGAGAGAGTTCTGTTTTCTATTTTTTTTTGGCTTCAAAAACCATATGAATGAATTGAAAAAACAATTACCAAAATGTTTGGTATTAGTTTACAAAAAGTCAAAGCCAATTTTGGCTCCAAAATTGTAATAAATGATCTCAACAACTTGCATCATGAATAGTGACAGCATGTCACTCTCAAAAAGTGACTTGTGACATCTATCACAAATTAATGACAAGTGATGTGACTCGCGATGTGACTTGTGGGCCCCACTCGAATTCAAAATATGAGTGGGCCCGCAATCACTTCCGGGCTCGGTTTCGCTAATTCCGAATTAACGAACTTCCGTCGCGACGTAATTAAATAATTACGCCTAGAGAAATTACTATTCACGTCGCTAACGAATTAATTCTAAATTAACTCTTTTGCCCGAATTAAAATCTAATTTTAATTCCGCGTTGAAATCCAATTTCGTTTAATATATCGAATATATCATTTTGTCGATTAATTCCAAATTAATCTTTCTCTCTCTTTAAATAGTACTTTATCCAAGATAAAGTGTCTCCGCGATTAATCCCAGATTAATCATGCTCAAATCATACGTCATCGGTGAATCTTCGGGAAGTGACCCAAGAGATCCATGGATATGTTAGCAGTAAATACGGTCGTCTTTTTACCGATTTACGAGACAATGTTGGCTTCTAGCAAAGCGCCATGCCTACCCAATTCTCCAGAAATATTCTTAATGGAATATACGATCTATATCAGGCGTAGTATACCGTAGTATTGTGTATTGCGATCCAGTATCGGATGTCACGTGCAAGGCTTGGGGCTGGAATAGTGTCTGCCCCGTACAAAACACATATCGGATATCAAGTAACTAGTCTCTTTGAATCGGATAATCATGACCTTGTCATATTATCCCGATGGTTGCAACACAATAGAGAACCATTTCTGAATCCCTGCGTGATCATCATCTCCATATGTCTGAAGTGATACTTCTGTCTTGACATCACATCCAATACACTATGATTCTCAATAAACCCAGAAGAGGCGTACACAGAACCTGTTAAAGCCCTGGACGACCAAAACCAAAGTTTACCGATTGTCGCAAGTACTAGCGATGCAAGTCTCAGGTTAAGACCAAATACACATGCCCTGAAGCGGACTCCCATAGACACATATACATACTACCAATGGGATTCTGCGGGGTCTATCCAGAGCGAAGCTGTTTTCCATACCATCGGTAAAACACAACCTCTTATCGCACTTGCATAAGTATCCAATACTTAAATATATGAGAACTATGTCGTTATGCCCTCACAACGCGCACAAGTGCAATACTAGTCTATTCCGCATTATCGATGTCCAATCTCGATAATACTACGAGTAGGGATATTTAATGATTAAACCTTTATGGATCGATACTGTCTCATATCATCTCAATCCGGAATTAATCATAAGGACTTTTACCATTTATATATCAAAGTAAATAAATTACAAAACGGTAAAAGGCAATTTCATTACAACATAGTTAATTTTGTACAAAAACACAATTTCTTTTACAAACAGTGACGTTATGGGTCATAACTGTCCAACATGGGTACCACCCAAAGGCATACAGAGTGCACCTCCCAGATGACAGTTTCGTGGGGGTCGGATTGAGCAGGTTCAGAGTAGAGGCACAGTACCATCTATTGATCAGAGTTCTGTGAGTGTAGCATCTCGGCCTACTGGCCCACGTCGGTGTTTTAACTGTGGTCAGGAGGGTCATATCAACCTGCAATGTACAAGAGAAAATAAGTGCTTTGAATGTCAGCAGCCTGGACATTTCGCTAGAGATTGCCCTACCAGTGGTGGATATCGATGAGTTGAGACGACAGCGGGACGTGGTAGAGGGATAGATTCCAGTGGTAGCCGTGGAAGAGGTTCAGATTTCCCACATAACAGAGGCATATGAACTTTGAGTGGACCATATAGTGGTAGAGAACAGACTTCTCAGGCACATACTGCATCTGGTGTTGATAGGGGACGAGTCTTCACCATGACAGAGCACGAGGCACAAGATGGTGGTGATACTGGGATATCAGGAATACTTGTTCGAGCTTTATTTGATACGGTACGCATTCATTTATTGCTACTGGTTGTATTCCTTGTCTGGGTAGTGTACCGGAGACTAACGAAATTCCTTTGATTGTGAGTCTTCCTTCGGGGAAAGACATCATAATAGATTCAGCATTCAGGGGATTAAGTGTTGAGATTGAGGCGAGGCAGCTACCAGTTGTACTTTACCCGTTGGAGATGGAGGACTTTAGTTTGATTTTAGGGATGGATTGGCTGACTGCTCATGGAGTCGTTATTGATTGCAGTGGCAATGAAGTGAGGTCTAAGTCAGATGACGAGGAGTTTAAGGTAGTCAGTGACCGTAATCGGGTTGTGGTACCCATCATTTCTGTCATATCAGCTTGTAGAATGATTAGAGAGGGGTGCAAGGGCTTTTTAGCGAGTATCACTACGGTGGAGAATGATGAATCGATGCAGATAGCAGAAATTCCAATTGTGAGAGAGTATCAAGATGTCTTTCCCGATGAGTTACCAGGTTTGCCACCTTGTAGAGATCTAGAATTCACTAGAGATCTAATTCCTGGTACAACTCCTATTTCGGTGACTCCTAATCGTTTGGCCCCAGTAGAAATGAAGGAGCTGAAAGAGTAGTTGTTAGAGCTGTTGGATCGAGGATTTATTCAGCCCAGTGTTTGGCCTTGGGGAGCACCAATATTGTTCGTTAAAAAGAATGATGGCACTCTAAGATTGTGTATAGATTATCGTCAGCTCAATAAGGTGACGATCAAGAATCGGTACCCGTTGCCTCGTATCGATGATTTATTTGATCAACTTTAAGGAGCTTCAGTGTTTTCAAAAATTGATCTTTGATCTGGATATCATCAGATGAGGATCCGAGATGCAGATATTCCCAAGACTGCATTCCGAACGAGATATGAGCATTATGATTTTTTAGTGATGCCATTTGGACTTACTAATGCACTGCAACATTCACGGATTTGATTAATATGGTGTTCCAACCGTATCTAGATAAGTTTGTTTTAGTGTTTATTGATGACATCCTTGTGTATTCGCCTTCTCGGATCGATCATGAGCAACATCTTCGGTTGGTACTTGAGATTTTGAGGAGAGAGTAATTTTATGCCAAATTCTCTAAATGTGAATTTTGGCTGGATAAAGTGGTATTTCTGGGACACATTATCTCAGGAGAAGGTATTTATGTAGATCCACATAAGTTTGAAGCAGTTCTGAGGTGGGAGAGACCGAGAACGGTGACAGAGATTTGGAGTTTTCTAGGTTTAACATGCTACTACCATCGGTTTATTCGAGATTTCTCTATTATTGCTGCTCCGATGACTCAGCTGACAAGGAAGAAGGTACCGTTCGTGTGGACTGATGATTATGAGAGGAGCTTCTAAACTTTGAAGGAGAAATTAACTACTGCACCGGTACTTACTCTACCATCCGGACTTGATGGATATGTTGTTTATACTGATCATAAGAGTTTGAAATACCTTCCTACTCAAAATGAGTTGAATTTGAGACAGAGACGTTGGATGAAGTTCATTAGTGACTATGATTGTACTGTTAATTATCATCCAGTGAATGCCAATGTTGTTGCTGATGCACTGAGTAGGAAGAATGTGGGTAGATTACAGTTCTTAAGAGCCAGACAAAAGATGTTCGAGGAGTTGGC